>JARQOD010013989.1:0-12420 GCA_033576555.1 Oophaga sylvatica
TGGGAACCAACAGAGGGTTCCTCCCAGCGCCTCCCAGAGTCGTCGTCGTGAGACTGTCGGCGGTTCTCAACGTGTAAGTTTTTTTTTTTGTGGAATTCATATTTTTTATTTTTGAAACGTCAATTTTTTAATTGTTTCGGGTGCTTTTTTAAAATGTCATTTTTCTTTTTGAAAATTTTTGAACTATTTACCATTTTTGGTACCATTTCATATAATTTTTAATTTTTACAAAACATGTGTTATCTCTAAATTTTTTTGCTGAAATTTTTCCAGTTTAACATGTATAATTTTTTCATTTTCACATAATGTGTATGGTAATGTTTTTTTTTTATATTTTAATTTCACAGGCTTCACAGCATGCTCCCGACTCGGACACGGAGGAGGCCCTGGACGTGGAATTAATGATTGATCTGGTCCGAGAAAGGGAGCCACTTTGGAACATGGGGGACCGCCGGCATTCGGATTAAATTGTGACCCGACGGCTCTGGGAGGAAGTGGCAGCGGCAATGGTGGACCGCTGGGAGGACCTCGATGTTAGGTCCCAGACTAAACACCGTAAGTACAGTTCATGTTGCTGACTGTAAAGCTGTGTTTCCAAAACTTCAGTCCTCGTGTCACCCACGCTTCATGTTTTCAGGATTTCCTTTTGTGCAGCACTATGGAAATACTGAAAACATGACCTCTGGGGGACACGAGGAATGAAGTTTGGGAAACACTGATGTTGTATAGTAACCAATGTGTGCTTTCTCGTTTCAGGGGAGAGAATTGTGAAGCGGTGGCGGTCTGTGAGGGATCGCTTTAAGAAGGAGTTCAATAAGGAGATGCGGGCCCCGAGTGGTTCTTCAGGACGCCAGAGCAAGTATAAATATGCACGAGCTCTGGCGCTCCTGCGTGAAACAATGGTCACCAGAAGGTAAATATTGCCATCAAATGTTAACATCTATCCAATGTTTTTTTTGCAGCCAGGGCCATTCCACATCTGTATATTAATTTTATGTTTTTTCTTTCTTCCACAGCACGGTGACCAGCACTCGGGCACCCACAGAGTTGGCGCCTTCTAGAGCGATCCCTCAGGAGACCGACACCGAGGGACACTTCGACCGCCCCTCTACATCTGCACCTTCCCACACAGTTGATCCCGCAGTCCCCTCCACCAGCACTGGAGCAGCGTGGCCGGCTGCATTACATGAATCTGCTGGTCAGGATATAGCATTCCCTTTACCCCACCATTCTGACCCTGCCACCTCTAGTACAGCTACGGGTACTGGGCGGCAGCGTCAGAGGGGTCAGGACAAGAACTATGCGCCCGAGTTCTTGCATATGAATGCATCTTTCCAGAACTGTCTTAAGGTATTATCTGAACAACTTGCCGCAGGCATTCATCAGATAACCTCCCTAGTTTGTGAGGTAAAGACACTTCTGCAAACTGTGCAGTCAGAGGCAAGAGCATCACCGAACCACAGCTTTTTTAGGTCGGTTGCGCATAGATCCGCTATCTGCTGACCAGCAGATTTATGTGATGCACACGTGCCACGCTGCTCTAGTGCAGGTTCTCTCCCATCCTCAATCCACCCCAGTCGTTCCTCCACCTCCCCCCCTACAGCCGCCGTACATCTCCCCCCCCCCTCCACCTGCCATCCCTCCTCCCCCTACTATTCAATACCAGCCACCTCCCAGCTCCATCAACCTCCCCAATTCCAACCACTCCCCAGTACCAACCACCTCCCCAACTGCAGTCACCTCCCCAGTACCAGCAACCTCCCCACTACCAGCCACCTACCCCGTACCACACTCCTAGTTCTTACAGATCTCCTTCCCCTTCCAATTCCCTACCATGTAACCTGCTCCTCCTGCCCAACCCTCCACTCCACCACCACCCACCTGTTCTGCCTTGTCTTCCCATTCTTTTAGTCTTTCCACCCCTTCACCTCTTCCTGTTCTTTCCACACCACCATCCCGGTCGTCCCTCCACACTCCCAAGGTCGAAGTGTCCCGCAGCCCCTCCAGCAGTATTTCCACCCCACACTACACTGACCTGTAGTTTATTTTTTTTTTTTTAATAAACTTGTTTCTAAAAATAAAGTTGAGAAAAATAAAAATTTATTTCCAAAAATATATTTGACCAAAAAAAAAAGTTTACTAAAAAATAAAGTTTACTTCAATGCAAAATTGTGCCACAAGGCCTACTTTTATAAAAATTATATTAAAATATTTTTTTTTTTAATAAATCGTTCATTGGTTTAACATTGTTGTCTGTCTTTTATTTATAGGATGTTAAGTTTTAAATTTGGTATACAGGTACACCTAACTTTGGCTAAAAGGTTCATAAATGTAACCTTTTTGCCAAAGTTGTGTCCCGGGTTGTGTAGTATGCAAAGTATATTATCTTTTTCCAAAAATTGTGTACTTTGTTAGGTTATCCCCTACAACAGGGTTCCCCAACTCCAGTCCTCAAGGCCCACCAACAGATCAGGTTTTCAGGATTTCCTTTGTATTGCACAGGTGAGGCAATTATCACCTGAGCAATACAAAGGAAATCCTGAAAACATGACCTGTTGGTGGGCCTTAAGGACTGGAGTTGGGGAACCCTGCCCTACAATGTACACTTTTTTGGACAAAAAACAAGAATCTTGTTGCAGTAAAATCAACAAGATTCTTGAAGATATTGCCGATAATGACGTCCATGTTCGCCAATCACTTGCTACTTGCTCTTCTCTCCAACTTGCACTTGCTCCTCTACAACCTGTCAAAGATGGGCTGTAGGAACAGTGTATATATAGGATTACAGTAGCCAATCATGTTTGGAACCCCAAAAAGGGGCGTTCTTAAAAACCGGATCCGGCGCATTCAGTCGTCAACGGATGCAAAACCGGATACACCGGATGAGACGGATCCGGTTTTTGTACGGAGCACAGAACCGGATCCGGCGAAAAACCGGATGCGTCTCATCCGGTTTTTCATACTAGTTGCCGGATGCGGCACTGCGGCAAAATGCCGGGGGCACCGTCAGGCGCAAAACGGATGTGTGAAAGAGGCCTTATTAACTATTGCTGTCCCTAACTAGACAGACATTTAAAGGGAAACATTTGTGTGTGCGAGGTGTACGGAACGGAGCCGTGTGTGTGCGAGGTGTACGGAGCGTGTGTGTGTGTGTATGAGGTGTACGGAGCGGAGCCGTGTGTGTGCGAGGTGTACGGAGCGGAGCCGTGTGTGTACGAGGTGTACGGAGCAGAGCCGTGTGTGTGCGAGGAGTACACAGCGGAGCCGTGTGTGTACGAGGTGTACAGAGTGGAGCCGTGTGTGTACGAGGTGGATGTAGCAGTGCTGTGTGTGTATGGGGCGTACGAAACGGAGCGCTGTGTGTACGGATTGTACGGAGTGGAAACGCTTGTGTATGGAGCGGAACCGTGTGTGTACAAGGTGTATGGAGAGGAGCCGTGTGTGTAGGAGGTGTACAGAGCGTGTCTGCGTGTGTACGAGGTTTACGGAGTGGAGCCATGTGTGCGCGAGGTGTACAGAGCGGAGCCGCATGTGTACGAGGTTTACGGAGTGAAGCCGTGTGTGTACTAAGTGGAGCCGTGTGTGCGCGAGGTGTACGGAGAGGAAGCGTGTGTGTATGAGGCATACAAAGCGGTACCGTGTGTGTATGAGGTGTGCAGAGTCGTGCATGTACAAGGTGTATGGTGGGGAGCTGTTGTGAACATGTTGGAGGCAACTTCGGAGCTGGGGCTCCCTCCGGTGGTTGCTGAGGGTAATGAACCAATTGCTGAATGGCTTTCAGCTGGGTCCGATTGGTCTGATATAAGTGACCTGAACTCCCATCAGCCTTGCCGGTAATCAATTGTTCTTCCAGGTCTTGGTTGGAGCTCAGCTTGCATTCCTGCTATCATTCAGATAAGTGATTTGCTGTTTTTTTTTCCTCTGGTTGGATTTTCCTTCCTGGTTTGCTGCCTTGCAGTTGACTTCAGCCTTGTCTCCTTTTGGAGCCTGGCTCTGCAATTGTGCTCAGTTTGTGTTTGCACTTTTTCTCTGTTCCTGTATCACTTTTCATTTGCTGAATTGCTGTGTGTTACACCAGAGATCTGATTTAGGTGGTTGAGATCGTGTGATCTCAGGTTTTTTGTTAATCAGAAGTGTTGGTATTTTTGTCAGGGGTTTTTGGGTTGCAGCCAGAATTCTTTCCTATACTTTTCTATCTAGACAGAATTGGGCCCCAGCGTTTGCTCATTCTATTTTCTGTTTGTGTTCGTATTTTCTTCTTGTCTAACCGCCATTACATGTTTGGGGGCTTCCTATTTCTTTGGGGGTTCTGCTACGGGGCAGTTAGCTTTCATCTTTCTGTTTTTAGGTGTAGCTATCTCTCCGGCTGTGACGAGGTGTCTAGGATCACCGTAGGTACGCTCAACGGCTACTTCTAGTGTTGCAGTTAGTTTAGGGTTCTGCAAACCAGTAGTTTCCAGCCTCTCTGGTGTATTTAGCTATTTTTGCTATTTCTCCTCAGCTACTGAAACATAACAGCATTACCGGCCACACTGAAAATTATATGGTACTCAACAAAAGGAAAAAAAAAAAAAGGAGTTATCAGAATTTTTTTTTTCTGTTTGTTGCATTTTTTTCCTCTTTTTCTCTGGGTGCTGAGGAGGAATTTTTTCTTTGTCCTCAATGGAGTTTGCACAGTTGTCAGGCCGGCCGTGTGGAGCGGCTTGCCGCTGAGGTTCAGAGCATTGCTACTTATCTTGCTAGGTTGCCGGTTGTGGAACCTAGGATCCCCATACCAGATTTATTTTTGGGGGATCGGTCTAAATTTCTGAATTTCAAAAATAACTGTAAGTTGTTTTTTGCCTTGAAGCCTAAGTCCTCAGGGACCGCAGCACAGCAGGTTCAAATTGTCATCTCTCTGCTGCGCGGCGACCCTCAGGATTGGGCTTTTTCCCTGACACCTGGGGATCCTGTTTGAATGATGTTGATGTATTTTTTCAGGCTCTGGGGTTATTGTACGATGAACCTAATGTCACTGATCAAGCTGAAAATACCTTGTTGGCATTAAATCAGGGTCGTGAAGACGCTGAGCTGTACTGTCAGAAATTCCGAAAGTGGGCAGTCCTGACCAAATGGAATGATAATGCTTTGGCAGCCCTTTTTCGGAAGGGTCTGTCAGAAAATGTAAAGGACGTTATGGTGGGATTCCCTGTTCCCTCTGGTCTCAATGATTCTATGTCTTTGGCTATTCAAATTGACACACGTTTGCGTGAGCGCAGAGGTATACGTGAGATAGTGTTGCCTTGTGAGCCAGCTCCTGAGCTCATGCAGTGTGATGGAGTGATTTCTGGGGCTCAGCGTCATGAGTTTCGAAAGTGCAATGGGTTATGTTTCTACTGTGGTGACGCTTCTCATGCTATTTCTGTCTGCCCTAAGCGGGGAAGACGTTTTGCGCGCTCAGTTGTCTTGGGTAGTGTTCAGACTAAATTTCTGTTGACTGTTACCCTGATTTGCTCCCTGTCCACATTTTTGGCTCAGGATTTTGTTGATTCAGGAGCAGCTATTAACCTGATGGATTTTGACTTTGCCAAACGTTGTGGGTTTCCCATGATACACCTGCGGAAGTCTATTCCTTTGCTGGGCATTGATTCTACCCCTTTGGTGGAGAATAAACCCCAGTTTTCTACTCAGGTGATAATGAGGGTTGAACCAGATCATCAGGAGAGTTGCTAATTTCTGGTGTTGCATAATCTGCATGACATTATTGTACTGGGTTTCCCTTGGTTACAGACTCATAATCCTGTTTTGGATTGGAAATCTGTGTCTGTGACCAGTTTGGGCTGCTAATGTGTTAATACTGACACTCCTGTTTTTTCTGCCTCTCCCCAGTCTCAAGATGTCCCTGACTTTTTGACTGATTTTTCTGATGTGTTTAGTGAGAGTAAAGGTACTGCCACACTAAACAATCCCGCTAGCGATAGCGATAAAGACGCATACTAATGCGATCGCTAGCGGGATTGTTTCTATATCGCTAAGTGCGGCTTAACTTAGCGATATAGTTAACGACGCTATCGCGGTTAGCGATCTTCTTAACGACTTTAGCGGTACAAAAGTAACGCTAAATCGCTAAGAAAAGGTGCCACACTTAGCGATATATACTTACCTGCGGGGCGCCGACGATCTAAATAGGGTCCGGAACGATGTCAGCGACGAGCGAGATCACAGCAGGGGCCTCGTCGCTAACAGATGCCGCACACAACAACATCGCTAACGGGATCGCTAAATAGTGACGTTTTTTAGCGATCCCGTTAGCGATGTTGTTTAGTGTGGCATACCCTTAAGTCTGCATCCTTACCTCCTCACAGGAGCTATGATTGCGCTATTGAGTTAGTGCCTGGTGGTAAATTTCCTAAAGGTCACCTTTTTAATTTATCTGTACCTGAACACGATGCTATGCGATCTTATATCAAGGAGTCTTTGGAGAAGGGTCATATCAGACCATCCTCTTCACCCTTGGGCGCCGGTTTTTTCTTTGTGGCCAAAAAGGATGGTTCATTGAGGCCGTGTATTGACTATCGCCTCCTGAATAAAATCACTGTTAAATATCAATATCTGTTACCCTTGATTTCTGACCTATTTTCCAGAGTGAAAAGTGCTAGTTGGTTTACCAAGCTTGACCTCAGGGGGGCGTATAACCTTATTCGCGTTAAGCACGGGGATGAATGGAAGACGGCGTTTAATACCCCAGAGGGGCATTTTGAGTACCTAGTGATGCCTTTTGGGCTCACTAATGCCCCTTCCGTCTTCCAATCCTTTATGAATGATATTTTCAGGGATTTTGTGGATAAATTTCTGATCGTTTATTTGGATGATATCTTGATTTTTTCCAATGACTGGGACTCTCATGTGAAACATGTTCGGACTGTGTTCCAGATTTTGAGAGAGAATGCACTGTATGTGAAGGGATCAAAGTGTCTTTTTGGCGTACAGAAGGTTTCATTTCTGGGATTAATTTTATCTCCGTCTGTTATTGAAATGGACCCGGTCAAGGTTCAGGCCATCTGTGATTGGGTTCAACCTACTACATTGAAGGCTCTTCAGAGATTTTTGAGTTTTGCCAATTTCTATCGTAAATTTATTGGTAATTTCTCCGGTATTGTTAAACCATTGACTGATTTGACCAAAAAGGGTTTCGATGTGGTGAATTGGCCTCCTGAGGCAGTTTCTGTGTTTCAGGAACTTAAGCAGAGATTCATTTATGCTCCTGTTCTACGGCAGCCTGATGTTTCTCTACCGGTTGATGCTTCTGAGATTGGGGCAGGTGCCGTTTTGTCCCAAAGGGATCCGGAGACCTCTAAGAGTAACCCTTGTGGTTTCTTCTCTCGAAAATTTTCTCCAACTGAACGTAATTATGACGTGGGTAATTGGGAGTTATTGGCCATGAAGTGGGCCTTTGAAGAGTGGAGACATTGGCTGGAAGGAGCCAAACATCAGGTAGTGGTCCTAACGGACCATAAGAACCTGGTTTATCTCGAATCAGCCAAGCGACTTAATCCTAGACAGGCCAGGTGGACCTTGTTTTTCACACGTTTTAATTTTGTGGTTTCTTTTCTTCCTGGCACTAAGAATGTTAAGGCGGATGCCCTCTCGAGGAGTTTCTTTGCGGATTCTCCTGAGTTAACTGAGCTTACTGTTATTTTGAAAGAGGGTGTAGTTCTTTCCGCCATCTCGCCCAATTTGAGACTGGCTCTGGAAGGGTGTCAGGAGGATAAACCTGAACGCTGTCCTGTTGGGAAATTGTTTGTCCCAGACCAGTGGAAGAAGAGTGTGATGGCTGAGATTCATTGTTCCGCGTTGGCTGGTCATCCCGGGATTTTTGGTACCAGAGACTTGGTGAGTCGGTCCTTTTGGTGGCCTAATTTGTCTCGTGACGTCAGGGAATTTGTGCAGTCCTGTGGGACTTGCTCTCGCTCCAAGCCTTGCTCTCGCTCTAGTGGTTTGTTAATGCCATTACCTGTGCCCAAGAGGCCATGGACCCATATCTCTATGGATTTTATTTCCGACCTCCCTGTCTCTCAGAGAATGACAGTTATCTGGGTAATCTGTGATAGGTTTTCCAAGATGATACATCTTGTGCCATTACCTAAGTTAACTTCCTTCTCCGAATTGGTGCCTTTGTTCTTTCAGCACGTGGTTCGATTACATGGCATTCCGGAGAACATTGTGTCTGACAGAGGAGTCCAGTTTGTTTCCAGATTTTGGAGAACATTTTGTTCTAAACTTGGTGTTCAGTTATCTTTCTCCTCTGCATTTCACCCTCAGACCAATGGACAAACCGAGAGAACAAACCAGACCTTGGAGACTTATTTGAGATGTTTTGTGTCTGCTGATCAAGATGACTGGGTCTCTTTTTTGCCTTTGGCGGAGTTTGCTCTTAATAATAGGGCTAGCTCTGCCACTTTGATGTCTCTATTTTTCTGCAATTCTGGGTTTCACCTTCGATTTTCTTCAGGACAGGCGGAGGCTTCCGTCTGTCTGGGGGTTGACTCTATTGTGGAGCGAATGCAGCAGATTTGGGACCAGGTAGTGGAGAGGTCGTCTCTTTCTCAGGAGAAGGCCCAGTGGTTTGCCAACCGGCATAGGACTGATGATCCTCGTTTGAAAGTGGGGAACTTGGTTTGGTTGTCCTCAAGAAATATCCCTATGAAGGTTGCGTCCCCAAAATTTAAGCCAAGGTTCATTGGACCTTATAAGATCATGGAAATTCTTAATCCGGTTTCCTTCCGTTTGCTTCTTCCAGGGACATTTAAGATCCATAACGTGTTCCACAAGTCCTTATTGAAGAGGTTTGTCGTGCCAGTGGTTCCTATGGCTGCGCCTCCCGACCCTGTTTTGGTTGAGGGCAATTTGAAGTATGTGGTTGAGAAAATATTGGATTCTCGTTTTGCTAGACGGAAACTCCAGTATTTGGTTAAGTGGAGAGATTATGGTCAAGAGGACAATTCTTGGGTGTTTGCTTTGGACATCCATGCTAGGAGACTGATCCGTGCCTATCATCGAGCTCATCCTGATCGGCCTGGTCTCGCAAGTGAGGGTTCGGTGACCCCTCCTCAAGGGGGTGGGTACTGTTGTGAACACGTTGGAGGCGATATCGGAGCTGGGGCTCCCTCCGGTGGTTGCTGAGGGTAATGAACCAATTGCTGAATGGCTTTCAGCTGGGTCCGATTGGTCTGATATAAGTGACCTGAACTCCCATTAGCCTTGCTGGTAATCAATTGTTCTTCCAGGTCTTGGTTGGAGCTCAGCTTGCATTCCTGCTATCATTCAGATAAGTGATTTGCTGTTTTTTTTTCCTCTGGTTGGATTTTCCTTGCTGGTTTGCTGCCTTGCAGTGGACTTCAGCCTGGTCCCCTTTTGGAGCCTGGCTCTGCAATTGTGCTCAGTTTGTGCTTGCACTTTTTCTCTGTTCCTGTATCACTTTTTATTTGCTGAATTGCTGTGTGTTACACCAGAGATCTGATTTAGGTGGTTGAGATCGTGTGATCTCAGGTTTTTTTGTTAATCAGAAGTGTTGGTATTTTTGTCAGGGGTTTTTGGGTTGCAGTCAGAATTCTTTCCTATACTTTTCTATCTAGACAGAATTGGGCCCCAGCGTTTGCTCATTCTATTTTCTGTGTGTGTCCGTATTTTCTTCATGTCTAACCGCCATTACATGTTTGAGGGCTTCCTTTTTCTTTGGGGGTTCTGCTACGGGCAGTTAGCTTTCATCTTTCTGTTTTAGGTGTAGCTATCTCTCCCGCTGTGACGAGGCGTCTAGGATCACCGTAGGTACGTTCCACCGCTACTTCTAGTGTTGCGGTTAGTTTAGGGTTCTGCAGACCAGTAGTTTCCAGCCTCTGGTGTATTGCTACTTTGGCTATTTTTGCTATTTCTCCTCAGCTACCGAAACATAACAGGGAGCATTCATACCTCCCAACTGTCCCAGATCCAGTGGGACAGTCCCTATATTGAGAGTCTGCCCCACTGTCCCGGCCGGGAGCTTTTCCCGTGGACACAGAACTATACGGCTGAGCCCCGAGGAGCACTTTAAAATTCGCACGTGACATTCCAACGGAAGTGACGTGCTAGAAGCTGACCGGATGTGAGGTAATTTCGGGAGGAGATTGTGACGGAACCATGGAAGCACTTCAGGGAATGCTTCAGATCCATCACTGTGTCCTCCTCCGACAGGGCGGACGCGATCGCCTTGGACTCGGGATGTCGGCCATGTGCGCGGATCATGATATGTCCTGTGTTGTGAACGTATTGGAGACGACTTCGGAGCTGAAGCTCCCTCTGGTGGTTGCTGAGGGTATTAAAACTATGTGGAACACCAAGAGTCCTACAACTGCAGCTGATGAGTGGTTGTCAGGTGGTACTGACTGGCCTGATATAAGTGAGCTGACCTCCCATGTTCCTCGCCGGTGATCAATTGTTCTTCCTGGTCTAGGTTGGAATTCAGCTTGCTTTTCTGCTGTCTCCTGCTTGCATTCAGATAAGTCTCTTTCAGTTTTTTTTTTACTGTGGTTTGAATTCCTTGCTTTTTGCTGCATTGCTTTTTGTCTTCAGCCGGGTCCCCTTTGGGGGCTTTGGCTGGTCTCCATTCGTTTTTTGTATTTGTTTATTTGCTCAGTTCTTGTGATATTTTACTGCTGGGTAGCTACGTGTCCATACCAGAGATCTGATATAGGTGGTCGAGACCGTGTGGTCTCAGTGTTTTTGGATTCAGAAGTGTTGGAGTTTTTCCTAGGGTTTTTCTGGGTTGCAGACAGTATTCTGTGCTGTCCTATCTAGACAGTTTTGGGCCCCAGCGTTTGCTCAATCTATTTTCTGTCTGTGTTCGTATTTTCGTCTTGTCTAACCGCCATTATATGTTTGGGGGCTTCCTACTCTTTTGGGGTCTACTCCGGGGCAGTTAGCTTTCCTCTTTCCATCTTCAGGGATAGCTATTTCTCCGGCTGTGCCGTGGCGTTTAGTACCACCGTAGGTACGCTCCACGGCTGCTTCAAGTTGTGCGGTTAATTTAGGGGTCTGCAACTTATTAGTTTCCAACCTCTCTGGTGTTGGGCTGCCTATGCGGTTTTTTGCTCCTGTCTCCTCAGCTACCATAACATAACAGTCCTGCATCAGCAGGCCCAGGTGGGCACTACAATGGGAGCTGAGCTGCTATAGTATCTTTATAGAATCTTTCTTTCTTTCTCCCTCTGTTTCTTTCTCTCTCTCTGTTCTTTCTTTCTCTCTCTGTTCTTTCTTTCTCTCTCTGTTCTTCCTTTCTCTCTCTGTTCTTCCTTTCCCCTTTTTTCTTTCCCATCTTTCTTTTTCTCTCCCTCTCTTTTATTTCTTTCTTTCCCCTTTCTTTTTTTCTCTGTTCTTTTTTTTCTGTCCACTCTTTCTCTCTGTTTTCTTTATTTCTCCTTGTTCTTTCTTTCTCTTTTTTCTCCTTCTTTCTCTCTAATCTTTCTTTCTCTCTCTGTTCTTCCTTTTTCTCTCTGTTCATTCTTTCTTTCTCTGTTCCTTCTTTCCCCTCTTTCTTTATTTCTCTCTCTGTTCTCTTTCTTTCCCCTCTTTCTTTCTCTCTGTTCTTTCTTTCCCATCTTTCTTTCTCTCTCTCTAATCTTTCCCCTCTTTCTCTCTTTCTCTCTCTGTTCTTTCTTTGTTTACCCTCTTTCTTTTTTTCTCTCTCTGTTCTTTTGCTCTGTCCCCTCTTTCTCTGTTTCTTTCTTTCTCTCTCTGTTTTTCTTTCTTTATTTCTTTCTCTCTCTGTTCTTTCTTTCCCATCTTTCTTTCTCTCTCTGTTCTTTCTTTCCCATCTTTCTTTCTTCTTTCTTTCCCCTTTCTTTCTCTCTCTGTTGTTTCTTTCCCATCTTTCTTTCTTTCTCTCTCTCTGTTCATACTTTCCCTCTTTCTTTTTTTCTCTCTCTCTGTTTATTCTTTCTGTCCCTTCTTTCTTTCAATGTTTCTTTCCCCTTTCTTTCTTTCTTTCTTTCTTTCCTTCTTTCTTTCTTTCTTTCTTTCTTTCTTCTTCTGTCTTTCTTTCTTTCCTTCTTTCATTCTCTGTTCTTTCTTTCCCTCTTTCTGTCTTTCTCTCTGTTCTTTCTTTCTCCTTTCTTTCTCTCTCCCTCTCTGGTCTTTCTTTCCCCTCTTTTTTTCTCTCTCTTCTTTTTTCTGTCCCCTCTTCTTTCTCTCTGTTCTTTCTTTATCTCTGTTCTTTCTTTCTTTTTCTCTCTGTTTTTTCTTTCTCTCTGTTCTTTCTTTCTCTTTGTTCTTTCTTTCTCTCTCTGTTTTCTTTTTTCTCTCTCTCTGTTCTTTCTTTCTTTTCCTCAGTACCAGTGTGCCCACAGTACCAGCCACTGTGCCCATAATGCCAACCACTGTGCCTCAGTACCAGTCAGTTTGATCAGC
>JARQOD010013990.1:0-12419 GCA_033576555.1 Oophaga sylvatica
GGGGTTTGTGCTCGCTCTAAGACCCCTCATACCCGCCGTCTGGGACCCTCTTACCTTGAAACTTCCGGGCGTCCATGGACTCATTGTCTTGGATTCCCCACACGGACCTTCCTCAGTGCAGGGAAGACTGTCCAACTGGTGGTTGTTGACAGGTTCAGTAAATGGCACTTCATTGCTCTTCTGCCCTCCCTAATGCAAAATCTGGCGCAGGTGTTCATTGGGGAATTTGTGAGGACTTCATGGTTGCCTTCTGATGTGGTGTCAGAAAGGGGGTCCCATTTGTGTCCAATTTTGGAGGGCATTTTGTTTACTCGGGGGATGCATTGTCATTTTCCTCGGCTTTCACCCAGACCAATGGTCAGACAGAGCGTCTGAATCAAAGCCTGAGACTTATTTCGGGGTTTTTGTCTCAAGAACCAGGAGGATGGTCTTCTTTCTTGCCCGCAGAGTTCGCTCTTAACAACAGGCGGAGCGAGACCACTGGTAAGTCCCCGTTTTTTGGGGCATATGGTTTTCATCCCCATTTTTGTAACAATGGGGGGGCCCTTCTGGGGTTCCTAGTGGAGGGCGTTTCCGCTCACTTTCTTAGTGTGGGAGGTGTATTGAATAACTAGGCTAAGGGGAACCGTTATAACGTATGGCTGATAGAGGAGAGTTTTCTGGTCCAATCTTAATGTGAACGATTGGTTGGTTGTTACCAGAAAAAAACTTAAATTCCCCCTGGAAGCGGGCCCCAATTCATCGGGCCTACAGGACAGTCCAAATTAATCCGTGCATTTGCTGCCTCCCTCCTCGATAAAATCCACAATTTGTTCCACAAGTCATTACTTAAGAGGACGTGGCACCTCAACACACCTCTACCACCTCCTCCTGGTGGTCAATGGTAACTTGGAGTTTCAATTTTCAAAGACATTGACCACTCTGAAATCGCCGGTCCCTTCAGTATTGGTGATTGGAAGGGGTAGGTCCAGAGGAGAGGAGGGGTTCCTCCCGTCTCATTAAACCAGATCGTTGGTGCGGACCTTCCACAGAACCACCCGGGCAACCTCCCTGGGGGTCCGGAGGCCCCTCGTAGAAGGGGGGTAACGTCATGTGTGCTCGCCACGAAGATCGTCGCGTTTGCACATTCTGACTTCTCACAGCTGAGTTGCTGTTTCTTTGGTTTGGCAGTTTAGGGATTAATTCTGTCTGTGCTCAGGTTTGGGACTGGGTGCAGTTCTCCCGGCTGCAATTAATTATTTGTTGATTGGTTTCCTTTAAATCTCTGGTGTCTGTGTTGGGGTTGCCAGTGAAATTCTTCATGCAGACCACAGATAGATTGTATCTGTATAGACTTAAGTTAAAGAGCTCCTTAGTTGTTTTAAGCTCACCTTGCTTAGAGTTTTAATATCCCAGATCATTTATGTTCCTTCTGTGTTGGTGTGTAAGCAAGTCTGTGTTTTCTCCAGTCTGTCTTATATGTCTAATCTGTGTATTTAGCAGAGATCAGCCCATCCCTTTGGTGGTTATCAGTATCCTTCTTAGGACTCGATTACAGGGTTCAGGGACTGATAGGAGACAGGGTTAGGCTGGAGACTTGGACCTCTGAACCATTATCAGTACCTCCAAGGTGAGGGATTGTTAGGACCCCAGTTTAGGGTCAGTTAGACCCCCGGTCCTCCTCTTTCCTGTGACAGTGTATCAAGTCCTCAAGATTAACCCTGAGTTCAACGGATATCGTGTCAGGTAAATCTATTCTATATTTACATGCTGATGTTGCTAATCTATATGTTGTATAGAGTGTTGTTCTTTTAAGAATAGTTTATGACATCGTACACATATCATAAGACCGCGTGACAATGCGGTTCTTTGTATTGTCACTTTTTAGTCTACCCAGTGCTGTCATTGCCCTTTTTGTATTTTGTATTATTGATGTATCAATAACATTTTCTAGTATTCATACGGACAGTTTCACTGTGTTTTATGCTGTGTATAGTGCAGGCTGTGTACCAGGTAACAGTGCCCTGTGTACAGTGCTTTTGTGTATAGTGTAGAGCTGTGTACCAGGTAACAAGCCCTGTGTACAGTGCTGTGTGTATAGTGCAGAGCTGTGTAGCAGGTAACAGTGCCGTGTGTGTGTATAGCGCAGAGTTTTGTAGCAGTAACAGCGCTTTTGTGTATAGTGCAGAGTTGTGTAGCAGATAACAGTGCTGTGTGTAATAGTGCAGAGCTGTGTGTACAGGTAACAGTGCTGTGTTTATAGTGCAGAGCTGTGTGTAGCAGGTAACAGTGCTGTGTGTATAGTGCAGGGCTGAGTGTGTAGCAGGTAACAATGCTGTGTGTATGGTGCTGAGTGTGTAGTGCAGAGCTGTGTACCAGTAACAGTGCCGGTGTATAGTGCAGGGCTGAGTGTGTAGCAGGTGACAGTGATGTGTATAGTGCAAGTTGTGTAGCAGGTAACAGTGCTGAGTATATGCAGAGCTGTGTGTAGCAGGTAACAGTGCTGTGTGTATAGTGCTGTGTGTAGCAGGTAACAGTGCTGTGTGTATAGTGCTGGGCTGAGTTGTAGCAGGTAAAAAATGCTGTGTGCATAGTGCTGTGTGTGCAGTGCAGAGCTGTGTACCAGGTAACAGTGCCGTGTGTATAGTGCAGGGGTGAGTGTGTAGCAGGTAACAGTGCCATGTGTAAGTGCTGTGTGTATAGTGCAGAGTGTGTAGCAGGTAACAGTGCGGTGTGTAGAGTGCTGTATGTACAGTCATGGCCAAAAGTTTGAGAATGACACAAATATTATATTTTCACATGATCTGCTCCCTCTGGTTTTTTGTGTGTTTGACAGATGTTTTTATCACAGAATAATTGCAAACAATATGAGTAACAAAAGCTCATATTGACAGTTAGAATGAGTTAATGCAGCAAATCAATATTTACAGTTGTTGACCCTTCTTCTTCAGGACCTCTGCAATTCTCCCTGGCATGCTCTCAATCAACTTCTGGACCAAATCCTGACTGATAGCAGTCCATTCTTGCTCAATCAATGCTTTCATTTGTCAGAATTTTTAGGTTTTTGTTTGTCCACCCGTCTCTTATGATTGACCACAAGGTTCTCAATGGGGTTAAGATCTGGGGAGTTTCCAGGCCATGGACCCAAAATCTCTATGTTTTGTTCCCTGAGCCATTTAGTTATCACCTTTTCTTTATGGCAAGGTGCTCCATCATGCTGGAAAAGGCATTGTTGATCGCCAAACTGCTCTTGGAGGGGTTGGGAGAAGTTGCTCTTGGAGGACATTCTGGTGCCATTCTTTATTCATGGCTTGTTTTTAGGCAAGACTGTGAGAGAGCTGATTCCCTTGGCTGAGAAGCAACCACCACACATGAATGGTTTCAGGATGTTTAAACAGTTGGCATGAGACAAGACTGGTGTAGCGCTCACCTTGTCTTCTCCGAATGAGGCGTTTTCCTGATGTCCCAAACAATCGAAAAAGGGATTATCAGAGAAAATAACTTTACCCCATCCTCAGCAGTCACTGCCTGTACCTTTTGCAGAATATCAGTCTGTCCATGATGTTTTTTTCTGGAGAGAGTGGCTTCTTTTGCTGCCCTCCTTGAGACCAGGCCTTGCTCCAAGAGTCTCCGCCTCACAGTGCGTGCAAATGCACTCACACCTGCCTGCTGCCATTCCTGAGCAAGGTCTGCACTGCTGGTAGCCCGATCCCGCAGCTGAAACACTTTTAAGAGACGGTCCTGGCGCTTGCTGGTCTTTCTTGGGCGCCCTGGAGCCTTTTTGGCAACAATGGAACCTCTCTCCTTGAAGTTCTTGATGATGCGATAGATTGTTGACTGAGGTGCAATCTTTCTAGCTGCGATACTCTTCCCTGTGAGGCCATTTTTGTGCATTGCAATGATGACTGCACGTGTTTCTTTAGAGATAACCATGGTTAACAGAAGAGAAACAATGATGCCAAGCACCAGCCTCCTTTTAAAGTGTCCAGTGGTGTCATTCTTACTTAATCATGACAGATTGATCTCCAGCATGTCCTCATCAACACCCACACCTGTGTTAATGGAGCAATAACTGAAAAGAGGTTAGCTGGTCCTTTTAAGGCAGGGCTGCAATGATGTTGAAAATGTGTTTTGGGGATAAAGTTCATTTTCTAGCCAAATATTGACTTTGCAAGTAATTGCTGTTAAGCAGATCACTCTTTATAACATTCTGGAGTATATGCAAATTGCCATTAGAAAGAGTGAAGCAGTAGACTTTGTAAAAATTAATATTTGTGTCATTCTCAAAACTTTTGTCCATGACTGTATAGTGCAGAGTTGTATAGCCGGTAACAGTGTCATGTGTATAGTGCAGAGTTGTGTAGCAGGTAACAGTAGCCTGTGTGGAGTGCTGTGTGTATAGTGCAGAGTTGTGTAGCAGGTAACAGTGCCCTGTGTAGAGTGCTGTGTGTATAGTGCAGAGTTGTATAGCAGGTAACAGCGCCATGTGTATATGCAGAGCTGTGTAGCAGGTGACAGTGCCATGTGGAAAGTGCTGTGTGTATAGTGCAGAGTTGTGTAGCAGGTAACAGTGCCCTGTGTAGAGTGCTGTGTGTATAGTGCAGAGTTGTATAGCAGGTAACATTGTCATATGTATAGTGCTGTGTGTATAGTGCAGAGCTGTGCAGCAGGTAACAGTGCCGTGTGTAGAGTGCTGTGTGTATAGTGCAGGGCTGAGTGTGTAGCAGGTGACAGTGATGTGTGTAGTGCTGTGTGTATAGTGCAGAGTTGTGAAACAGTTAACAGTGCCGTGTGTAGAGTGCTGGGTGTATAGTGCAGAGTTGTGTAGCAGGTAACAGTGCCCTGTGTATAGTGATGTGTATAGTGCAGAGCTGTGTAGCAGGTAACAGTGCCCTGTGTATAGTGCTGTGTGTATAGTGCAGAGCTGTGCAGCAGGTGACAGTGCCGTTTGTATAGTGTATAGAGCAGGGTTGAGTGTGTAGCAGGTGACAGTGCCCTGTGTATAGTGCTGTGTGTATAGTGCAGAGCTGTGTAGCAGGTAACAGTGCCCTGTGTAGAGTGCTGTGTGTATAGTGCAGAGTTGTGTAGCAGGTAACAGTGCTGGGTGTACAGTGCTGTGTGTATAGTGCAGGGCTCAGTGTGTAGAAGGTGACAGTGCCGTGTGTAGAGTGCTGTGTGTACAGTGCTGTGTGTAGAGTGCAGAGCCGTGTAGCAGGTGACAGTGCCGTGTGTAGTGTCTGTGTGTATAGTGAGGGCTCTGTGTAGCAGGTGACAGTGCCGTGTGTACAGTGCTGTGTGTAGAGTGCTGTGTTGTATAGCAGGTAACAGTGCCATGTGTATAGCACTGTGTGTATAGTGCAGAGCTGTGTAGCAGGTAACAGTGCCCTGTGTAGAGTGCTGTGTGTATAGTGCAGAGTTGTGTAGCAGGTAACAGTGCTGGGTGTACAGTGCTGTGTGTATAGTGCAGGGCTCAGTGTGTAGAAGGTGACAGTGCCGTGTGTAGAGTGCTGTGTGTACAGTGCTGTGTGTAGAGTGCAGAGATGTGTAGCAGGTGACAGTGCCGTGTGTAGTGTGCTGTGTGTATAGTGAGGGCTCTGTGTAGCAGGTGACAGTGCCGTGTGTACAGTGCTGTGTGTAGAGTGCTGTGTTGTATAGCAGGTAACAGTGCCATGTGTATAGTGCAGAGCTGTGTAGCGGTGACAGTGTCGTGTGTAGAGTGCTGTGTGTACAGTGCTGTGTGTAGAGTGCAGAGCTGTGTAGCAGGTGACAGTGCTGTGTGTACAGTGCTGTGTGCAGAGTGCAGAGCTGTGTAGCAGGTGACAGTGCCGTGTGTATAGTGCAGAGCTGTGTAGCAGGTGACAGTGCTGTGTGTATAGTGCAGAGCTGTTTTAGCAGGTGACAGTGCCCTGTGTATAGTGCTGTGTGTATAGTGCAGAGCTGTGTAGCAGGTAACAGTGCCCTGTGTATAGTGCTGTGTGTATAGTGCAGAGCTGTGTAGCAGGTAACAGTGCCCTGTGTATAGTGCAGAGCTGTGCAGCAGGTGACAGTGCCGTGTGTATAGTGTATAGAGCAGGGCTGAGTGTGTAGCAGGTGACAGTGCCCTGTGTATAGTGCTGTGTGTATAGTGCAGAGCTGTGTAGCAGGTAACAGTGCCCTGTGTAGAGTGCTGTATGTATAGTGCAGAGTTGTGTAGCAGGTAACAGTGCCGGGTGTACAGTGCTGTGTGTATAGTGCAGGCTCAGTGTGTAGAAGGTGACAGTGCCATGTGTAGAGTGCTGTGTGTACAGTGCTGTGTGTAGAGTGCAGAGCTGTGTAGCAGGTGACAGTGCTGTGTTATAGTGTGCTGTGTGTATAGTGCAGAGCTGTGTAGCAGGTGATAGTGCCGTGTGTACAGAGCTGTGTGTATAGTGAGGACTCTGTGTAGCAGGTGACAGTGCCGTGTGTACAGTACTCTGTGTAGAGTGCTGTGTTGTATAGCAGGTAACAGTGCCCTGTGTATAGCGCTGTGTGTATAGTGCAGAGCTGTGTAGCAGGTGACAGTGCCGTGTGTATAGCGCTGTGTGTATAGTGCAGAGCTGTGTAGCAGGTGACAGTGCCGTGTGTAGAGTGCTGTGTGTACAGTGCTGTGTGTATAGTGCAGAGCTGTGTAGCAGGTGACAGTGCTGTGTGTATAGTGCAGAGCTGTGTAGCAGGTGACAGTGCCGTGTGTACAGAGCTGTGTGTATAGTGAGAGCTCTGTGTAGCAGGTGACAGTGCCGTGTGTTCAGAGCTGTGTGTATAGTGAGGGCTCTGTGTAGCAGGTGACAGTGCCGTGTGTACAGAGCTGTGTGTATAGTGAGGGCTCTGTGTAGCAGGTGACAGTGCCGTGTGTACAGAGCTGTGTGTATAGTGAGAGCTCTGTGTAGCAGGTGACAGTGCCGTGTGTACAGTGCTGTGTGTATAGTGAGGGCTCTGTGTAGCAGGTGACAGTGCCGTGTGTACAGAGCTGTGTGTATAGTGAGAGCTCTGTGTAGCAGATGACAGTGCCGTGTGTACAGAGCTGTGTTTATAGTGAGAGCTCTGTGTAGCAGGTGACAGTGCCGTGTGTTCAGAGCTGTGTGTATAGTGAGGGCTCTGTGTAGCAGGTGACAGTGCCGAGTGTACAGAGCTGTGTGTATAGTGAGGGCTCTGTGTAGCAGGTGACAGTGCCGTGTGTACAGAGCTGTGTGTATAGTGAGAGCTCTGTATAGCAGGTGACAGTGCCGTGTGTACAGTGCTGTGTGTATAGTGAGGGCTCTGTGTAGCAGGTGACAGTGCCGTGTGTACAGAGCTGTGTGTGTAGTGAGAGCTCTGTGTAGCAGATGACAGTGCCGTGTGTACAGAGCTGTGTGTATAGTGAGGGCTCTGTGTAGCAGGTGACAGTGCCGTGTTACAGAGCTGTGTGTATAGTGATGGCTCTGTGAAGCAGGTGACAGTGCCGTGTGTACAGAGCTGTGTGTACAGTGAGAGCTCTGTGTAGCAGGTGACAGTGCCGTGTGTACAGTGCTGTGTGTATAGTGAGGGCTCTGTGTAGCAGGTGACAGTGCCGTGTGTACAGAGCTGTGTGTATAGTGAGAGCTCTGTGTAGCAGATGACAGTGCCGTGTGTACAGAGCTGTGTTTATAGTGAGAGCTCTGTGTAGCAGGTGACGTGCCGTGTGTACAGTGCTGTGTGTATAGTGCAGAGCTGTGTAGCAGGTGACAGTGCCGTGTGTACAGAGCTGTGTGTATAGTGAGAGCTCTGTGTAGCAGATGACAGTGCCGTGTGTACAGAGCTGTGTGTATAGTGATGGCTCTGTGTAGCAGGTGACAGTGCCGTGTGTACAGAGCTGTGTGTACAGTGAGAGCTCTGTGTAGCAGGTGACAGTGCCGTGTGTACAGTGCTGTGTGTATAGTGAGGGCTCTGTGTAGCAGGTGACAGTGCCGTGTGTACAGAGCTGTGTGTATAGTGAGAGCTCTGTGTAGCAGATGACAGTGCCGTGTGTACAGAGCTGTGTTATAGTGAGAGCTCTGTGTAGCAGGTGACAGTGCCGTGTGTACAGTGCTGTGTGTATAGTGCAGAGCTGTGTAGCAGGTGACAGTGCCGTGTTGTACAGAGCTGTGTTTATAGTGAGAGCTCTGTGTAGCAGGTGACAGTGCTGTGTGTATAGTGCAGAGCTGTGTAGCAGGTGACAGTGCCGTGTGTACAGAGCTGTGTGTATAGTGAGGGCTCTGTGTAGCAGGTGACAGTGCCGTGTGTACAGAGCTGTGTGTATAGTGATGGCTCTGTGTAGCAGGTGACAGTGCCGTGTGTACAGAGCTGTGTGTACAGTGAGAGCTCTGTGTAGCAGGTGACAGTGCCGTGTGTACAGAGCTGTGTGTATAGTGAGAGCTCTGTGTAGCAGATGACAGTGCCGTGTGTACAGAGCTGTGTTTATAGTGAGAGCTCTGTGTAGCAGGTGACAGTGCCGTGTGTACAGTGCTGTGTGTATAGTGCAGAGCTGTGTAGCAGGTGACAGTGCCGTGTGTACAGAGCTGTGTGTATAGTGAGAGCTCTGTGTAGCAGGTGACAGTGCCGTGTGTACAGTGCTGTGTGTATAGTGAGGGCTCTGTGTAGCAGGTGACAGTGCCCTGTGTACAGAGCTGTGTGTATAGTGAGGGCTCTGTGTAGCCGGTGACAGTGCCGTGTGTACAGAGCTGTGTGTATAGTGAGAGCTCTGTGTAGCAGGTGACAGTGCCGTGTGTACAGAGCTGTGTGTATAGTGAGAGCTCTGTGTAGCAGGTGACAGTGCCGTGTGTACAGTGCTGTGTGTATAGTGCAGAGCTGTGTAGCAGGTGACAGTGCCGTGTGTACAGAGCTGTGTGTATAGTGAGAGCTCTGTGTAGCAGGTGACAGTGCTGTGTGTATAGTGAGGGCTCTGTGTAGCAGGTGACAGTGTCGTGTGTACAGAGCTGTGTGTATAGTGAGGGCTCTGTGTAGCCGGTGACAGTGCCGTGTGTAAAGAGCTGTGTGTATAGTGAGGGCTCTGTGTAGCAGGTGACAGTGCCATGTGTACAGAGCTGTGTGTATAGTGAGAGCTCTGTGTAGCAGGTGACAGTGCTGTGTGTATAGTGAGGGCTCTGTGTAGCAGGTGACAGTGTCGTGTGTACAGAGCTGTGTGTATAGTGAGGGCTCTGTGTAGCCGGTGACAGTGCCGTGTGTACAGAGCTGTGTGTATAGTGAGGGCTCTGTGTAGCCGGTGACAGTGCCGTGTGTACAGAGCTGTGTGTATAGTGAGGCTCTGTGTAGCCTGTGACAGTGCCGTGTGTACAGAGCTGTGTGTATAGTGAGGGCTCTGTGTAGCAGGTGACAGTGCCGTGTGTACAGTGCTGTGTGTATAGTGCAGAGCTGTGTAGCAGGTGACAGTGCCGTGTGTACAGAGCTGTGTGTATAGTGAGGGCTCTGTGTAGCAGGTGACAGTGCCGTGTACAGAGCTGTGTATAGTGAGGGCTCTGTGTAGCAGGTGACAGTGCCGTATGTACAGTGCTGTGTGTCGGTGGAGCACAGTCCTTGTCATCAGTACATTCTTCTCATCTAGAGAAATCCTCCTGAGCGCCTCCAGTATCTCTGCCTGAGCCTGGCTCCGCCCACACACGTGACTGGTCACATGGCGATGATGTCACAGCAGGTCCTGTCTCCTACTCGGCAGCAGTCTGTACCCTCCCTCCGCTGTCTGACGTTAGCGCTGGTCAGTTCCGTGTTTACACCCCGGGAAGGAGACAGGAAGAAGCAGGCAGAGAGCCGGGAGCCGCGGCGGCAGGAGGCGAGCGTCCATAGCACAGCGGCAGCGTCCGTCCTCTAGAGCAGTCCGGGGCGCAGGACATGCGGCGGCCGCTGGTGTAGCGCCCCATAGATTACACCGAGCACATCGGCAGCTCCCACACACACAGCGGCATGTTCTCCCGCAAAAGTCATGGAGACCTCAAGAAATCTACACAGAAAGTTCTGGACCCAAAGAAGGACGTTCCCACCCGGCTGAAGCACCTGCGGGCGGTGCTGGGTGAGTGTCCCCGGCGCGGTGGCCATTGTTATCTTGCGCTGATCGCACTGTCAGTGCTCGCACTGCTCCGATGGTTGACAGGTGTATGGTGTGCCCCCTGCCGGCCGGGCCGTGTACTGCACAGGTGCTGTAGTGTCAAATGGTTGTCATGGATTTAACCCCATATAGCGATCATCCACTTGTTGAGAAGTAAACAATACACATCACTCCCGGCTGCAGCCCCCTGACATCCACCTGGCAGTGATGAGCTGCCACCTGCCAGTGATGAGCTGCCCCTGACTGTCTGCCACCTGCCAGTGATGAGCTGCCCCTGACTGGTCACCTGCCAGTGATGAGCTGCCCCTGACTGTCTGCCACCTGCCAGTGATGAGCTGCCCCTGACAGTCTGCCACCTGGCAGAGATGAGCTGCCCCTGACTGTCTGCCACCTGCCAGTGATGAGCTGCCCCTGACTGTCTGCCACCTGCCAGTGATGAGCTGCCCCTGACTGTCTGCCACCTGGCAGTGATGAGCTGCCCCTGACTGTCTGCCACCTGGCAGTGATGAGCTGCCCCTGACTGTCTGCCACCTGGCAGTGATGAGCTGCCCCTGACTGTCTGCCACCTGGCAGTGATGAGCTGCCCCTGACTGTCTGCCACCTGGCAGTGATGAGCTGCCCCTGACTGTCTGCCACCTGGCAGTGATGAGCTGCCCCTGACTGTCTGTCACCTGCCAGTGATGAGCTGCCCCTGACTGTCTGCCACCTGCCAGTGATGAGCTGCCCCTGACTGTCTGCCACCTGCCAGTGATGAGCTGCCCCTGACTGTCTGCCACCTGCCAGTGATGAGCTGCCCCTGAATGTCTGCCACCTGCCATTGATGAGCTGCCGCCTGCCAGTGATGAGCTGCCCCTGACTGTCTGCCACCTGGCAGTGATGAGCTGCCCCTGACTGTCTGCCACCTGGCAGTGATGAGCTGCCCCTGACTGTCTGCCACCTGGCAGTGATGAGCTGCCCCTGACTGTCTGCCACCTGGCAGTGATGAGCTGCCCCTGACTGTCTGCCACCTGGCAGTGATGAGCTGCCCCTGACTGTCTGCCACCTGGCAGTGATGAGCTGCCCCTGACTGTCTGCCACCTGCCAGTGATGAGCTGCCCTTGACTGCCATCTGCCAGTGATGAGCTGCCCTTGACTGCCACCTGCCAGTGATGAGCTGCCCCGACTGTCTGCCACCTGCCAGTGATGAGCTGCCCCTGACTGTCTGCCACCTGCCAGTGATGAGCTGCCCCTGACTGCCACCTGCCAGTGATGAGCTGCCCCTGACTGCCACCTGCCAGTGATGAGCTGCCCCTGACTGCCACCTGCCAGTGATGAGCTGCCCGACTGCTGCCACCTGCCAGTGATGAGCTGCCCCTGACTGCCACCTGCCAGTGATGAGCTGCCCTTGACTGCCACCTGCCAGTGATGAGCTGCCCTGATCTGCCACCTGCCAGTGATGAGATGCCCTGACTGCCACCTGCCAGTGATGAGCTGCCCCTGACTGTCACCTGCCAGTGATGAGCTGCCCGACTGTCTGCCACCTGCCAGTGATGAGCTGCCCGACTGTCTGCCACCTGCAGTGATGAGCTGCCCCTGACTGTCTGCCACCTGGCAGTGATGAGCTGCCCCTGACTGTCTGCACCTGGCAGTGATGAGCTGCCCCTGACTGTCTGCCACCTGGCAGTGATGAGCTGCCCCTGACTGTCTGCCACTGCCAGTGATGAGCTGCCCCTGACTGTCTGCCACCTGCCATTGATGAGCTGCCGCCTGCCAGTGATGAGCTGCCCTGACTGTCTGCCACCTGGCAGCGATGAGCTGCCCCTGACTGTCTGCCACCTGGCAGTGATGAGCTGCCCCTGACTGTCTGCCACCTGCCAGTGATGAGCTGCCCTTGACTGCCATCTGCCAGTGATGAGCTGCCCTGACTGCCACCTGCCAGTGATGAGCTGCCCCTGACTGCCACCTGCCAGTGATGAGCTGCCCCTGACTGCCACCTGCCAGTGATGAGCTGCCCTTGACTGCCACCTGCCAGTGATGAGCTGCCCTTGACTGCCACCTGCCAGTGATGAGCTGCCCTTGACTGCCACCTGCCAGTGATGAGCTGCCCTTGACTGCCACCTGCCAGTGATGAGATGCCTTTGACTGCCACCTGCCAGTGATGAGCTGCCCCTGACTGTCACCTGCCAGTGATGAGCTGCCCGACTGTCTGCCACCTGCCAGTGATGAGCTGCCCGACTGTCTGCCACCTGCCAGTGATGAGCTGCCCGACTGTCTGCCACCTGCCAGTGATGAGCTGCCCGACTGTCTGCCACCTGCCAGTGATGAGCTGCCCCTGACTGCCACCTGCCAGTGATGAGCTGCCCTTGACTGCCACCTGCCAGTGATGAGC
>JARQOD010013991.1:0-12187 GCA_033576555.1 Oophaga sylvatica
CCAACCAGTAGTCGTCATCCTTCAAAATGTTAGCAATGCGGGGGTCCCTTTTTAGGATCCGCAAGACATAATCATACATGTGGGCAGGGCCGACGTCAGCACCCGGCATTAGAGTTGAGCGATACTTTCCGATATCCAAAAGTATCGGAATCGGAATGGTATCGCCGATAACATTAAAATATCGGCGATACCCGATACCGATACCGGAAGTCCCATGTAAGTCTATGGGAACAAAATATCGAAATTAAAAAAACCCCATTCTTGCCTTGTTGGTTAATTGTACATGAAGGAAAACAAGAAAGAGTAATGTAGAATGTATTGGGGAAGGTTGAGGAGACATTAAAGGCATAGATGTTTAACCCAATCAAATGGAATAGCATAAATATTTTTTTTTTTAAAGATGTTCGGATTGACGAAGAAATTGACAATGTTGTTAACGTTTTTTTCTATTTTGGAAAATATGTATATTACACAACTTCCATGCTCTTCATCTTCACCTTTTTAACTTTTCACACACTTTCTCCTTCATAATCTTCTGCAGCATCATCTTTTTCATCAAATTATTCTTCATCTTCACCTTCTTTATCTTCTTCTTAAACTTCTTGCTATTCATCTTTGTTAACATTACTCATATTCTTCTTATTAAACTATTATTCTTATTCATATTCTGCTTCATCTTCTTCATCATATTCTTATTTGTGACAGAGAATCCTGTACTTGTAATCTGTCAAAGTATGAATTTTTCATCCTTCCGTTCTTGCTGTCACAAAAGATTTAAATTACAACAGTATTTGTCCGTGTTCAGTTTAGCCTGCAGCAGCAGGCATTTTCCAGGGGCACCACGAGGAGGAACGGACTCACCCCCATACACTGCTTAGTCTTCTTCTGCTTAGAATTTAGAGCATATATTTTGCTCTTCATTTTGGTCTTATACTTCATGTTCTTCTGCTTTTAGATCTTCTGCTTATTGTTCTTGTGTCTCTTGTTCCGTATCTTGTATTTGTAGCACAATCTTGTACCAGCTGATGTTACTGGGACATGGTTACTAAGCAGGAGGTACCTGTTCTCCAAAGCACTACCAAGGACCAGCAGACGTTGCTGGAACTCGGATACCGAGATGGAGGCACCTAGGCCAAAGGCACTGTGGAGAACCAGCTGACGGTACTGGAACCCGGAGGGGCAGCAGAAGGAAAAGAGCCAATGGCACAACCGAGGACCAGCTGACGTTACTGGGACACGGTTACTAAGCAGGAGGTACCTGTGCTCCAAAGCACTACCAAGGACCAGCAGACGTTGCTGGAACTCGGATACCGAGATGGAGGCACCTAGGCCAAAGGCACTGCGGAGAACCAGCTGACGGTACTGGAACCCGGAGGGGCAGTAGAAGGAAAAGAGCCAATGGCACAACCGAGGACCAGCTGACGTTACTGAACCCCAGTAACACAGGAGCAAGTGTTGACTGTGCTAACAGCACTTCCGAGCAACAACTGGCGGTGTTGGAGCCCAGGGTCAAGGAGGATGTTTAAATACTAGATCAAGTAATTTCCTTGTTACCTGTCAATTTTAAATGTCTATACTTCAAACAAGAGAAAGATAACCTTT
Organism: Oophaga sylvatica; assembly: GCA_033576555.1. NCBI lineage: Eukaryota > Metazoa > Chordata > Amphibia > Anura > Dendrobatidae > Oophaga > Oophaga sylvatica. The sequence continues at coordinate 1,603 of JARQOD010013991.1, forward strand.
ACTACCATAAGATGATGATTTCATTTAAACTAATATCTAGATAAATAAAGAATTGACAAACATAAACACATACATTAACATGTTGAACAGCAATGCAAACCACAAAATAAATTAGTTAAGGAATCTGCTATACGGTTGTACATAAAAGCATACAAGTATATATCTGAATCCATTAATGATGGATAAGTAACAGTATGTACACCATTTTTATTGTATAGACAATGAATGTCTGACTTCAAAACATCATCAGCATTACAAGTTATCTGTGATATTACTAAAATGTTCCATTTGCTGAATAATGTCACTAAATATTTTATACAAAATTATACAATTTCCATCATGTAATACTCATAATATGTGGCAATAATCATTTTTATTAACAAACATAACCTTTAAAAAGTGCATAGTGCATAGTGAAAATTGCTATTTATGGCTGACTGTCGACTTGGAAGCATGACAACAGATAGATAAGGTATATATAGATGAGACTGCATAGCCACAGATGGTGAATGGCGATGTAATACTGTACCTCAATAAAGTGTGCGTCACTACTACATAATTTTTTTTATATAGCTTTATAAACAGGGTACATGGATGTATGCTTGTGCCTTTGTTTTGACGCACAGACTGCCTTCCTGCTGAGACGCATTGGGTAGTGAACAGTTGTGTGCAGTGTTCACTGCAGTCTCTGCGGAATAACCACATTTAGACCTTATAACTTTTCAGACTTTCTTTATCAATCTACCAAGATGAAGAAGGCAGGGAGTAAGGCACGTGGTCGTGGAGTTTCTTCAGGGAGAGGACGTGGGGATTCTGTGGCTGCTGCGGCCCCCAGTGACACAGCATCCACCAGTTTTCCCCGTGAGCGTTCCTTTATGCGCACTTTTGTAGGAGCTCGGAGTACCCCCCTGCTGCGGGAAGAACAAATTGAAGCCGTTGTTGTTTGGATGTCAGCCAATGCATCGACTTCAATTGCTTCCACCTCCTCTCAGGACCACAGCACTGTTGGGCAACCATCTGTCTCTTCACCGCCTGGCAAATTGCCCAGGCAGTCAGAGAGTTCTGTACAGGAGCCAGCTGAGTGTCTGCTTCTGTTCTCAGAATCTATTGGCTTGCAAACAGGGGCCCAGCCAAGCAGCATTCTGTAATGTGAAGAGGGAGTATGCAGTGATGCGCAACAGCTGTGTCTCTCTGAATCTGAAGAGGCGGGTGAGACAGTGCCGATGGTCAGCACACCGCAGAACGCATCTGATGACGATGAGACCCAGGTGCCAGTTTCTGTTGAGCATGGTGCTGGCCAGACCACCCAACAGCAGGTGTTGGAAGAGGGTAGTGGAGATGATGAGGTCCAAGACCCAACATGGCATGAGGAACAGGAAGGTGGTGGGAGCAGCTCAGAGGAATAATAATAATATTTATTTATATAGCGCCATCATATTCCGCAGCGCTTTACAGTTTAGCAGTTTCAGAACACAAGTCATAAGTAACAACATTAACAATACAATAATTTAAGCTAAATAAGTCGCCCCTGCTCGTGACAGCTTACAATGTACAATGAGATGGGGGAGATACAAAGTATAGGTGTTTATATACAATGGTGCATTTACAATGATGTTCCAGCCATCTTAAGGGACTGAGGGATGGAGATAGTGAATGGGCTAGAGACACACACACAGTTACACAGAATACATAGAATGACTTTGATTAGTGAATGTGATAGGCCGCTCTGAACAAATGTGTTTTGAGGGAGCGCCTGAAACCATGCAAATTGTGGATAGTCCTAATTTCTTGGGGTACAGCATTCCAGAGGATTGGCGTAGAGCAGGAGAAGTCTTGGAGTCGGGAGTGGGAGGTACGTATTAGTGCAGAGGTTAGTCGAAAGTCGTTTGCAGAGCGCAGCAGTCGGTTAGGCCGATAGATAGAAATGAGGGAGGAGATGTAGGAGGGGTGCTGCACTGTGGATAGCTTTGTGGCTGAGAACCAGTACTTTGGTTGAAAGCTGGGAGAGGCCTAGAGAAATGGTTAGTGATAGAAGGAAGATAGAGGAAGACATTGCCCCAACGGTACAAACAGGAGGGAGAGTTAGGCTGCAGACTCGGTTGCCTGTAGCCTCCAGTTTGGCACCTGTTCGGAGCAGTTGTCTTCCAAAAGTCAAAACGTGCACTCCCAGGACTTGCACTGCGTGGTCCTTTTTTCACACACTTGCACATGATATTTGCTATGTGAAATGCAAGCTGTGTAATCAAAAATTAAAAATAGCTAAAAGTGTCAGTCACCTCAATACCACAAATATGTGGAAACATGTGCGGACAAAGCACGTAGTTGAGTTACAAAGACACACTGGAGATGTAGGCCAACCTACAGCAGCACCTACATCTTCAGGTTGTGTTGAAGCCTCTTCATCGAGCTCACACACAGCTGGTTCTGCTTCCTCACAGGATTGCCATGGAAGAACCTCGGCCACTGTTGTCCAGAGACAAACTGTTATTCCACACACAGCAGCAAGTTCCCTGTCATCCTCACACTCCCAGGCCACAAAACAGCCATCGGTAGCACAGGCATGGGATAAAAGACGGCCATACTCCGCAAACCATGCACGAGCACAGGCTCTGAATGCTGGCATTGCAAAACTCCTGTCCCTTGAAATGCTGTGATTCAGGCTGGTGGAGACAGACAGTTTCCGTAACTGAATATCATTGTCAGTCCCACAATACAATGTGCCAAGCCGATTTCATTTCAGCAGGCAAGCCGTCCCTGGTCTGCAAAAGCATGTTGAGGGAAAAATTAAACATGCGCTACTAAAAGCCCTCAGTAGCAAGGTCCACCTGACCACCGATGCGTGGACCAGTACCCATTGTTATGATCTGCTACAACCAGTAAGGAAAGAAGGGAATTCTGTCCCTACAATACAACTAAGCTGAATCCCTACGATGTAACGGGGAACCTGATCCTGCGACCAGACCCGCTAAAGTCCTCATCTAGTGTGAACGAAGACCTATAGTTGCGAGGGAGTAATCCCTACAAGATCTAGGGACTGTGAGAAAAGGTGGACACCTCCTAACATAAATTGTAGCATGGATAATTAAACAGAAAAATAAATACTTTGTGATCCTAACATCAAGCAAAACTGACAGATTAAGGCACCTAAGCACCCGGCTAGCTTAACAGTAGATAATACAATGAAGTCAAGCAAAGCCAGAAGGGCGGAGCCAGACTAAATAGGGAAAAAAGGTCATGTGACCAGCAAACTGAAACAAAACCTAACAAGAGGGTTCTAACACCCATGGCCAGGGACAATACCTTTCCCTCACTGCCCATTGGGTCAATGTTGTGCAGCCGGGTACTGATCTTGCGAGTGGCGCTGTACGTGTTCTGCCAACTCCAAGGATTGCAGGAATCAAGTCTGTACACATTGATTCCTCCTCCTACTCCAGTTCCTCAGAATCATCGCTGCAGGAGCCGTCACGGTCTACCTCCACATGGACCCGTGAACGTTTACCTGTTGCGACCGATATGAGCACAGCCGTGTCCAAATGTCAACAGGCCGTCCTGAAATTAATTTCCATGGGGAATCTTAGCCACACAGCGCAGGAGCTCTGTAATGCCATAAAGCAGGAGAGCGACGTGTGGTTTTTGGAAGAGAATCTACAGGCAGGCTTGGTAGTGTGTGACAATGGCCGAAATCTGGTGTCAGCTCTGGGCCTTGGCAACCTCACTCACATACCATGTCTGTCATATGTGCTCAACTTGGTCGTGCAGAGTTTTTTGAGGGACTATCCGGATCTTGATGCACTGCTGCACAAGGTCCGCCTAGAGTGCGCTCACTTGCGACGTTCCAGCATGGCCAGATCGCTGATTGCAGCTCTGCAACGCAGATTTCACCTTCATGAACATCGCATCATATGTGACGTACCCACCAGGTGGAATTCCTCGTTACATATGTTGGAGCGGTTGTGTGAGCAGCAGCCAACAGTAATGGAGTATCAGCTGCATCAGGCGCAGTCAACTCGCAATTTGCGCCGTTCACACTTCACCACTACTGAGTGGGCCTCTATAATAAGAATAATAATATTATTTATTTATATAGCGCCATAATATTCCGCAGTGCTTTACAGTTTAACAGTTTCAAAACACAAGTCATAAGTAACAACGTTAACAATACAATAATTAAAGCAAAATCAGCCGCCCCTGCTGGTGAAAGCTTACAATCTACAATGAGGTGGGGGAGATACAAAGTACAGGTGTTTATATACAATGGTGTTTTTACAATGATGGTCCAGCCATTTTAAGGGAGTGAGGGATGCATGGAGATAGTGAATGGCTACACACACAGAATTACACATAGAATGACTTTGATTAGTGAATGTGATAGGCCACTGTGAACAAATGTGTTTTGAGGGAGCGCCTGAAACCATCCAAATTGCGGATAGTCCTAATTTCTTGGGGTAGAGCATTCCAGAGGATTGGCGCAGCGCGGGAGAAGTCTTGGAGTTGGGAGTGGGAGGTACGTATTAATGCAGAGGTTAGTCGAAGGTCGTTTGCAGAGTGCAGCAGTCGGTTAGGCCGATAAATATAAATAAGGGAGGAGATGTAGGGGGGTGCTGCGCTGTGGAGAGCTTTGTTGGTGAGAACCAGTAATTAGAATTGGATCCTATAATGAATGGGCAGCCACTGCCAGTGTAATGAGTGGCGAATAACTCTATGAAGGATATCTGCCACGTTTTGCGTGCGTTTGATGAGTCAACGCGGATGGCGAGTGCAGATGATGCACTAGTCAGCCTGACTGTCCCCCTTATCTGCCTGCTTCAAAAAACACTGCAAGCACTAAGGCATGAGGTTTTGGAAGAGGTGGAGGATGAGGAGTCACAAATTCCATCACCTTCTGGACAGTCAGCGCAACGTGGTTCCTCACAAAGGGCTGGAGGACTTTCAAAGTACCATGCTGTATCAACAATTGAACCTCCAGAGTCGCTGTCTATATTTTCATAACCATTACAAACTTTTAATGTATTTACAAAGCACATAATGTACATTTTTTGTCTATCCTTTTGTAATGCTATTGTGTTTCCATAAACTGATGTTACAGAATTATGATACAAAGTTTTTAAATTTTGAGTTTTAAATTTTGTAAATTTATATGTATTTGAAGGACTTTGTGAGGAGGATGAGGAGGAGTCAATGGAGGAGGAAGACATCGCTCCAGAGGGAGGTAGACAATGCTCTAGTCAGTATGTAGACCAAGGGTGGGGTGATGCACAGCAGGCAGAGATGACGCCTCTTGCAGGGGACAACGTTTCTTGGCCAGTTGGGAGTCTGCAGCACATGGTTGATTTCATGCTGCAGTGGCTGAGAAACGACCGCCGCATCGAACACATTCACACCACGTCTGATTATTGGGTGTACACCCTCCTAGACCCTCGCTACCGGGACAACTTACAAAGCCTCATCACACCGTTGAACCGGGAGCGTAAAATGCGGAAGTACCAAGACACACTGGTGCAATCCATAATGTTCTCCATTCCAGCCGAGAGCGCTGCTGCTACTGCTTTACAAAGCAGCTCTGTGCGTCGAGGCAGTGAAGACAGCTCTGCAACAAGAGGGAGCACAAGCAGCGCCTCTGCACAGGGCAAGAACAGTATGTTCCAAATGTGTCGAAGTTTTGTGGCAGCGCCACCAATGTCTACACCATCCGAGACGGCTCCAGTCAGCAGAGGCAACATTTCCGTAAGATGGTGACAGACTACATGTCTTGCCCTCTCAGTGTACTCCCAGATGGCTCTTCCCCATTCAAGTTTTGTGTCTCTAAGCTGGATACATGGCCAGAGCTTAGCCAGTATGCATTGGAGGTGCTGGCTTGCCCTGCTGCCAGTGTATTATCGGAGCGCGTCTTTACTGCTGCAGGTGGTGTACTAACAGACCGTTGCATGCGACTATCCTCCGATAATGTAGAACGGCTTACTTTTCTGAAAATGAACTAGGCATGGATCTCGCCTGAATTTGCCTGTCCGGTTTCAGATTAACTAACTGGTTGGCAACGTTTTCCATGTCTCCTGTTATGTTCATCTTTCTACCACCTAAGCTATACTCCCTGGGCTACAACACTGCCAGTTGCTGCTCAGAAGTGTCGTGTCCACAGACCAATACACAAGCTATAGTGATAGTGGGGTTCAGTAACGCCTGCTGTTCCCCTGCTGCGTGTCTGACAAAAATTAATGCTGCTAACTCCAAATTAAAGTTCAAATTAAAGTTCAAACATCTCATACTAGGCCTCAGGCTACACCCTCCTTGACCCTGGGCTCAGAAGTGTTGGATGCACAGATCAAAACAATCGATGATGTGTTTGTGGGGTTCAGTAACGCCTGCTGTTCCCCTGCTGTGTGTCCGGCAAAAATTACTGCTACCTAGCTACACATGTTGAAAAAAACATGACATGTTAAAGTGGCTAGTGCTACACATAGATATCAGGCTACACCCTTATTTCTAAGCTGTAAACAAGTGAAACGTCAAATTTAAAACCATTCAATGATTAGTGTTGGTAACAAATCTGTAACTAAATAATTGTGACATATTATGGCAGATATCCACATGTCTAACACAAATGCTAACACAAAAGCATACTTATGCTATAGGGTACTGATGGTGAACCTTCTCACTCCATAACTTTGACAAATCCAACTCACATCATGCCTCAAATGCTGCAATGTTGGAAGTGCATAATGTGGGTTGAACTTTGACAACAGCTGCAGTGCGAAGGTTATCCTTCTGTGTTCTTGGCTTTTAAATAAAAGCATACAAGTAAATATAATAATACATTGTTGATTAAGGGACATGATGTACACCTGTAATATTGTGCAAACAATGGATGTAGGACTATTCCTCTTCAACATTACTTATATTTGTGTCATTTGAAAAAATACATAATTTAGTTAAAAATTAAAAACCCATGTTCAGTAGCTGTGAAAGGCCCGTTTGTGTACTTCTATATTGTTTGCAACCAATGTATTGTATACGGATGGAAGCACGTCACTGTAATAGATTTGAATTATTTTAAATAGAATAAAGCAGCACCAATTTTAGAAAAATGACAAGGATGAGCCAGTGACAGACACTCAGCAGAGTACACGCAGCGGTGGTTGAAGAAGTAAATGGAGCGTGATCTGCATTTAAAAAAAAAAAAAATACCTCACAGACTGCAGTGAACACTGAAACACAACTATTCACAATCTGTGAAAGGCTACTCCTTTGTCTACTTCTATAGTGTTTGCAACCAATGTATTGTATACGGATGGAAGCGCGTCACACTAATAGATTAGATTTTTTTCAAATATAATGGAGAAGCACCAATTGGAGAAAAATGAAAAGGATGAGCCACTGAGACACGCTCAGCAGAGTACAAGCAGCAGTGCTTGAACAAGTAACTGGAGCGTGATATGCACTCAAAAAATAAAAAACACAGACTGAAGTGAACACTGAAACACAACTGTCCACAATCTGTGAAAGGCTACTCCTTTGTCTACTTCTATAGTGTTTGCAACCAATGTATTGTATACGGATGGAAGCGCGTCACACTAATAGATTAGATTTTTTTCAAATATAATGGAGAAGCACCAATTGGAGAAAAATGAAAAGGATGAGCCACTGAGACACGCTCAGCAGAGTACAAGCAGCAGTGCTTGAACAAGTAACTGGAGCGTGATATGCACTCCAAAAATAAAAAACACAGACTGAAGTGAACACTGAAATACAACTGTCCACAATCTGTGAAAGGCTACTCCTTTGTCTACTTCTATAGTGTTTGCAACCAATGTATTGTATACGGATGGAAGCGCGTCACACTAATAGATTAGATTTTTTTCAAATATAATGGAGAAGCACCAATTGGAGAAAAATGAAAAGGATGAGCCACTGAGACACGCTCAGCAGAGTACAAGCAGCAGTGCTTGAACAAGTAACTGGAGCGTGATATGCACTCCAAAAATAAAAAACACAGACTGAAGTGAACACTGAAACACAACTGTCCACAATCTGTGAAAGGCTACTCCTTTGTCTACTTTTATAGTGTTTGCAACCAATGTATTGTATACGGATGGAAGCGCGTCACACTAATAGATTAGATTTTTTTCAAATATAATGGAGAAGCACCAATTGGAGAAAAATGAAAAGGATGAGCCACTGAGACACGCTCAGCAGAGTACAAGCAGCAGTGCTTGAACAAGTAACTGGAGCGTGATATGCACTCCAAAAATAAAAAACACAGACTGAAGTGAACACTGAAACACAACTGTCCACAATCTGTGAAAGGCTACTCCTTTGTCTACTTCTATAGTGTTTGCAACCAATGTATTGGATACGGATGGAAGCGCGTCACACTAATAGTTAAATTGCATGGAGCTGCAAGAATTACACTGAAGAAAAAAAAAAGAGTCTGTGAGTGACACGTGCAGATGCCTACAGACAGCGTTGGATGCAGAGCAAACTGCAGCGTCACCTGCACTCACACACACCTTGCAGAGCTGTTAAAACAACACTGCAGGCAAAAGGAAGCTTTACACAGCGGTTGGTGCTAGCCTGCCTACAGCACAGTACACTAAATCGCAATCTCTAACTGTCCCTCAGAGTCAGCAGAGTAGCGTTCTGTCCCTATCTGAATTCACAGCACAGTGACGCTAAAATGGCGGCGGCGCCTTTTATAGTGCATTCTGACATCATTTCAGCAGCCAATCACAGCCATGCCATTAGTTAAGATGACCGCAGCATTACAGGATGTGCCCACACTTCGTAGGATTCCTCATTGGCTGACTAAAATCACATTGCCTCTCAAAGAATTATGGGAACTTCCGATTCCGGTATACGATATTGAAAAAGTATCGGAATTAAGTATCGGAATTCCGATAACGCGAATATCGGCCGATACCCGATACTTGCGGTATCGGAATGCTCAACACTACCCGGCATACCAGGGCAAGTGCCGGGGCCCGGAGCAGGCGGGGGGCCCACTCGCCGTCGGGCACCCCGGCGCCCGTTAGCAGTGCCAGCATCGCCACTGGGCCCCCCCATTTGCTCAGGGCCCCGGCAGCAGCCGGCACAATACTCACCTCTCCCTGTGCCTCCGCTGCCTCAGCTCCGGGCTCCAGGGGGCACCAGCAGGGCGCCGGCACTTCCTCTCACAGCAGCGCCGCTGAATGATGTCATCATTCAGCGGCCGGCTGTGGCAGAGAGAGCATGGATGCCGGACAGGTGTTGTGTATGTATCTGTGTGTGTGTCTGTGTCTGTGTGTATCAGTGTGTGTGTGTGTATGTGAGAGAGTGCTGCGGTGCTGTCTGTGTGTGGAGCTGTATGTGTGATGGTGTTGGGGGGAGGCAGTGAGGGTGGCGAGGAGGCAATGATAACGATGATGATGATGGGGAGGCAATGATAATGATGATGGGCAGGCAATGATGATAATGGGGAGGCAATGATGATGATGATGGGGAGGCAATGATGATGATGGGGAGGCAATGATGATGATAATGGGGAGTCTTTCCACAGCGCCCTTTCCTGAGCCATAACAGTGCAGAACACAGCACAGTGCAGAGGAGAGCTCCATATTTTGTATGGAGCATTATATGGGGACCAGTATCCTGTATGGAGCAATTTATGTGGTCCAGCATTCTGTATGGAGCATTATATTGGGTCCAGTATTCTGTATGGAGCATTATATTGGGTCCAGTATTCTGTATGGAGTATTATGTTGGGTCCAGTATTCTGTATGGAGCATTATATTGGGTCCAGTGATGAGGGGGAGACTATGTGGTGCCCATAATATTGTATGTAGGACTGTACTGTCCAGTCTGTACTGTGCGCTGTGGGGATTTGGCGGTTTCTGAGCTATTGTAGAATTTACAATAGATATCACTCATGTAATGGAAGAAGTGAAGTGTTTGGCATTGTACTATACCCATATTTCTCTGCAGTATGTGTGCATCATGAATCGTGGTCTGTGTTAAAGGGGCCCACTGATACTTAACAACAGCATGGGCGCACTAGACAATCCATATAGTATACAGGGAGGTGCGAATCGGTAGAATAAATCACGTAGAAAACCAAGAAAAAGGATTACCGAAAACAGCGCACACTACACCAAATTCAATATGAAAATGTGAAATACCAAACTTTATTGACATGTGAACACATAGTGAATAAAAACATATTTAATAGCAAAAGCCATGACTAGAAATCTACCTGCAAAAACATGAGATAATACACACATACAATGTGAAGTAACAAAAAATCCAAAGAAGCTGGGATGGTCATTGTAGCTACAAATATATGGCGACCATGATGAGAGGAACTAAATAAACACAATTCAAAAAATAACAATAATAATAATAACAAAAATAACCAAATAATAACACATAAAGGGGCCCACTGAGACACTTTCGCCGAGGGCCCATAAAAACTTGGAGCCGGCCCTGCATGTGGGCCAATGTTCAAGGTGTCAATGATGCACTGCCAATGGTGGGTGGAGGAGCACTTTCTGCCAAATCCACATCCCTCTAGTCACGCACAAACCCTGTACCTGACCTTGGCAAGCCCACATTTTCC
>JARQOD010013992.1:0-12399 GCA_033576555.1 Oophaga sylvatica
CCCCCCATCCTTATAAAGGGCTCCGCTCCCCCTCCCATCCTGTATACACGGCTCCGCTCCCCACCCTCCCATCCTATATACACGGCTCCACTCCACCCTCCCATCCTATATACAGGCTCTGCTCCCACCCTCCCATCCTGTATACAGGCTCCCTCCCACCTCCCATCCTATATACATGACTCCGCTCCCACCCTCCCATCCTATATACACGGCTCCGCTCCCACCCTCCCATCCTGTATACATGGCTCCCGCTCCCACCCTGTATACACGGCTCCGCTCCCACCCTCCCATCCTGTAACACGGCTCCGCTCCTTCTTCCCATCCTGTATACACGGCTCCGCTCCCACCCTCCCATTCTTGTATACACGGTTTCCGCTCCCACCCTCCCATCCTGTATACATGGCTCCGCTCCCACCCTGTATACAGGGCTCCGCTCCCACCCTCCCATCCTGTATACACGGCTCCGCTCCTCCTTCCCATCCTGTTTTACACGGCTCCGCTCCCACCCTCCCATCCTGTATACACGGCTCCGCTCCTCCTCCCATCCTTATACACGCTCCGCTCCCACCCTCCCATCCTGTATACACGGCTCCACTCCCCCTTCCCATCCTGATACACGGCTCCGCTCCCACCCTCCCATCCTGTAAAACACGCTCCGCTCCTCCTTCCCATCCTGTATACACGGCTCCGCTCCTCCTTCCCGTCCTATATACACGCTCCGCTCCCCCTCCCATCCTTATACACGCTCCGCTCCCCCCTCCCATCCTGTATACATGGCTCCCTCCTCCCTCCCATCCTATATACACGGCTCCTCTCCTCCCTCCCATCCTATATACATGGCTCCGCTCCCACCCTCCCATCCTATATACACGGCTCCGCTCCTCCCTCCCATCCTATATACACGGCTCCCCGCTCCTCCTCCCATCCTATATACATGGCTCCGCTCCCACCCTCCCATCCTATATACATGACTCCCTCCCCCCTCCCATCCTATTACATGGCTCCGCTCCCCCCTCCATCCTATATACACGGCTCCGCTCCCCCCTCCCACCCTATATACACGCTCCGCTCCCACCTCCATCCTATATACACGGCTCCGCTCCTCCCTCCCATCCTGTATACACGCTCCGCTCCTCCCTCCCATCCTGTATACATGGCTCCGCTCCCACCCTCCCATCCTATATACACGGCTCCGCTCCCACCCTCCCATCCTATATACACGGCTCCGCTCCACCCTCCCATCCTGTATACACGGCTCCACTCCCACCCCTCATCCTATATACATGGCTCCACTCCCACCCTCCACCCTGTATACATGGCTCCGCTCCTCCCTCCCATCTGTAATACATGGCTCCGCTCCTCCCTCCATCCTATATACACGGCTCCGCTCCCACCCTCCCATCCTATATACATGGCTCCACTCCCACCCTCCCATCCTATAACAGGGCTCCGCTCCTCCCTCCTATCCTGTATACATGGCTCCGCTCCACCCTCCCATCCTATATACACGGCTCCGCTCCTCACTCCCATCCTATATACACGGCTCCGCTCCCACCCTCCCATCCTATATACATGGCTCCACTCCCACCCTTCCATCCTATTATACATGGCTCCACTCCCACCCTTCCATCCTATATACACGGCTCCGCTCCTCCCTCCCATCCTGTATACATGGCTCCGCTCCACCCTCCCATCCTATATACACGGCTCCGCTCCTCACTCCCATCCTATAACATGGCTCCGCTCCCACCCTCCCATCCTATATACATGCTCCGCTCCCACCCTCCCATCCATATCATGGCTCCACTCCCACCCTCCCACCTATATACATGGCTCCACTCCCACCCTTCCATCTTATATAAATGGCTCCACTCCCACCCTTCCATCCTATATACACGCTCCGCTCCTCCCTCCCGTCCTGTATACATGGCTCCGCTCCCACCCTCCCATCCTATATACACGGCTCCGCTCCTCACTCCCATCCTATATCCATGGCTCCGCTCCCACCCTCCATCCTATATACATGGCTCCGCTCCCACCCTCCCATCCTATATACATGGCTCCACTCCCACCCTTCCATCCTATATACATGGCTCCACTCCCACCCTCCCATCCTATATACATGGCTCTGCTCCCACCCTCCCATCCTGTATACATGGCTCCACTCCCACCCTCCATCCTATATACATGGCTCCACTCCCACCCTTCCATCCTATATACAACGGCTCCGCTCCTCCCTCCCATCCTGTATACATTGGCTCCGCTCCACCCTCCCATCCTATATGCATGGCTCCACTCCCACCCTCCCATCCATATACATGGCTCCGCTCCCACCCTCCCATCCTATATACAGGCTCCACTCCCACCCTTCCATCCTATATACATGCTCCGCTCCCACCCTCCCCCGTCCTCCCCATCATACTTACCCTCCTCGCGCTGGGATAAAGATGCAGAGACGGAAGGTGAGAATGTACTGAGATGACCCGCAGCTAGCGCCACTGATCTCCCGACGAATAGCGGGGCGTGCCTGGTTGAAATCCAGCGCCAATTCACGGCCGGATGTGCCTGTCGCTGATTGGTGGCGTCCGCCAGGCGTGACCAATCAGCGACGCAAGATTTCCGTTACAGACGGAAGTGAAAAGTTAGACAATATATAGATAGATACAGTAGATATATATGTATTCTATGTGTATATATCTATTCTTTCGTTTGTGTTTTAAAACCTGTCATTGGGATCCATTATGTGTCCGTTTTGCAAGCCGGTGAGAAAATCGCTTCCTCGCATTACAATCGGATGACAACAGATCACTGTTCAGGGACTTTTCTGCGTATTACGACCGTACAATGCAGACCGTATTTTTATACTGTAACGTTGTGTCTGACGCCGGCCTTATTCTGTTCTTACACAGAGCCCGTCTGTGTCTGCCCGGCTGCAGGAGGTTATATGGTGGGGGGGAGGGCTGTAAGGGGCCCTTATTCTGTTCTTACACAGGGCCCATCTGTGTCCGCCCCGGGTACAGGAGGTTATATGGGGGGGAGAGGGCTGTAAGGGGCCCTTATTCTGTTTCTTACACAGGGGCCCATCTGTGTCCGCCCCGGTGCAGGAGGTAATATGGGGGAGAGGGCTGTAAGGGTCCCTTATTTCTGCTGTTACCCAGGGCCCGTCTGTGTCCGCCCTGGTTGCAGGAGGTTATATGGGGGAGAGGGCTGTAAGGGACCCTTATTCTGTTCTTACACAGGGCCCATCTGTGTCCGCCCCGGGTGCAGGAGGTAATATGGGGGAGTGGGCTGTAAGGGGCCCTTATTCTGTTCTTACACAGGGGCCTGTCTGTGTGTGCCCCAGGTGCAGGAGGTTATATGGGGGTGGGGGCTGTAGGGGCCCTTATTCTGTTCTTACACAGAGGCCCGTCTGTGTCTGCCCGGCTGCAGGAGGTTATATGGTGGGGGGAGAGGGCTGTAAGGGGCCCTTATTCTGTTCTTACACAGGGCCCACTGTGTCCGCCCCGGGTACAGGAAGTTATATGGGGGGAAGGGCTGTAAGGGGCCCTTATTCTGTTCTTACACAGGGCCCATCTGTGTCCACCCCGGGTGCAGGAGGTAATATGGGGGGAGAGGGCTGTAAGGGTCCCTTATTCTGCTGTTACACAGGGGCCCGTCTGTGTCCGCCCTGGGTGCAGGAGGTTATATGGGGGAGAGGGCTGTAAGGGACCCTTATTCTGTTCTTACACAGGGCCCGTCTGTGTCTGCCCCAGGTACAGGAGGTTATATGGGGAGAGGGCTGTAAGGGACCCTTATTCTGTTGTTACACAGGGGCCCGTCTGTGTCCGTCCCGGGTGCAGGAGTTATATGGAGGAGGGGGCTGTAAGGGGCCCTTATTCTGTTCTTACACAGGGCCTGTCTGTGTGTGCCCCAGGTGGCAAGAGGTTATATGGGGGAGGGGGCTGTAGGGGCCCTTATTCTGTTGTTACACAGGGCCTGTCTGTGTCCGCCCGGCTGCAGGAGTTATATGGGGGAGGGGGCTTAAAGGGTCCTTAATTCTGTTCTTCCACAGGCCCGTCTGTGTCCACCCTGGTGCAGGAGGTTATATGGGGGAGGGGGCTGTAAAGGGCCCTTATTCTGTTCTTACACAGGGGCCCGTCAATGTGTGCACCAGGTGCAGGAGGTTATAAATGGGGGAGGGGGCTGTAGTGGGCCCTTATTCTGTTGTTACATGGGGACCTGTCTGTGTCCGCCCGGCTGCAGGAGGTTATATGGGGGGGAGGGGGCTTAAAGGCTCCTTATTCTGTTCTTCCACAGGGGCCCGTCTGTTCCACCCTGGGTGCAGGAGGTTATATGGGGGGGAGGGGGCTGTAAAGGGCCCTTATTCTGTTATTACACAGGGGCCCGTCTGTGTCCGCCCGGCTGCAGGAGGTTATATGGGGAGGGGCTGTAAAGGGTCCTTATTCTGTTCTTCCACAGGGGCCCGTCTGTGTCCACCCTGGTGCAGGAGGTTATATGGGGGGAGGGGGCTGTAAAGGGCCCTTATTCTGTTATTACACAGGGGCCCGTCTGTGTCCGCCCGGCTGCAGGAGGTTATATTGGAGGGGCTGTAAAGGCTCTTATTCTGTTCTTCCACAGGGGCCCGTCTGTGTCCGCCCCAGGTGCAGGAGTTATATGGGGGGGAGGGGGCTGTAACGACCCTTTTTCTGTTGTTACACATGGGCCCGTCTGTGTCCGCCCCAGGTGCAGGAGGTTATATGGGGGATGGGGCTGTAAAGGGCCCTTATTCTGTTGTTACACAGGGCCCGTCTGTGTCCGACCCAGGTGCAGGAGGTTATATGGGGGGAGGGGGCTGTAAAGGGTCCTTATTCTGTTGTTACACATGGGCCCGTCTGTGTCCGACCCAGGTGCAGAGGTTATATGGGGGGAGGGGCTGTAAAGGGCCCTTATTCTGTTGTTACACAGGGGCCCGTCTGTGTCCACCCGGGTGCAGAAGGTTATATGGGGGGAGGGGGCTGTAAATGACAGTTGTGGTGACGAGTTATTAATGATCGTGTTACATATTTCATTAACCCCTTCCCTCCGGACCACTTGTTTTTGCTCTTTTTTCCTCCCCTCCTTATAAGAGGGATATTTTTTATTCCGTCGTCCTCCTGGACGTGTGACCACTTGTGTTCTGTGGGATGAGTTGTAGTTTTCGATGACTCCATTTATTTTACTATTCATGTAATGAAAAACAGGAAAAAATCCCCAGTGTGGTGAAATTAGATAAAAAAAAGCAATCGCCCCAGAACCGTGAGCAAGGCCGTCATATCGTGTCAGGCCGCGTTCACACTGTGAGTATTGGGTCAGTATTTCACAGCAGTATTTGTGACCTGCAGCAGGTGGGAAATCCAGAAGAGCTGACGAGCTTCTATTAGGCTGGAGTCACACACACAGTCAAAAAATCGGACCGTTTTAGACGGCCGATAATCGCACAAATGTTTCCTGAACATTGATCCGTCTGTCATCCGATTCTACTGCGGGATGCGATTTTGTCGCATCTGAGCGTACGTTTCACATCCGATTGACATCCGTCTGGCGAGATTTTGTCGATGGCTAGCAAAACCGACATATAAATGGATCCAAATGATAGTTTTTAAATCACAAAAGAATAAATATATACACATAGAATACATATATATATATAATATATACATGTCATTGTGACACATATATATATATAATATATTTATTCATACACTTCTACATAGTATAATAGCCGCTAATTCAATTGCCAGCTTTTGTGAAATTACAGAACCCGACATGAAATGACACATGGTTTACATACAGTTAACCATGTCATTTCATGTAGTTTGATATATGGTTTTCACTAACAATTACATGAGTGTATGTGTGTATAATTTCATACATGTAGGGGTTTAATTAAAGGTGTAAAATTCGTTGAAAAAAATGTGTGGCTCCCGCTGTATTTTCTCCACCAGACAGACAAAGCCAGCGACTGGGGCAGATAATAATAGCCGAGGAGGGTGCATTTATTTTGTGCCCCCCCAGCTACTAACATCTGCCCCCAGCTATCCCAGAAAAGGCAAATCTATAATTAGATTCGCCCTTTCTGGCACTTAGCCCGTCTATTCCCATTGCCCTGTAGCGCGGCGAATGGGTTAATAAGGGGTTAAAGCACCTTGCTATTGGAAGGTGACTTTAAGCCAGGTTAATAATTGAGAGTTGTCAATTAGACAACTCTCAATTATTATTCCTATTGTATGAAATAAAAATAAAACACGCACATTAAATAATCATTTTAAACCCCTTCACCCCCAAGGGTGGTTTGCACGTTAATGACCGGGCCAATTTTTACAATTCTGACCACTGTCTCTTTATGAGGTTATAACCTGGAACGCTTCAACGGATCTGCGCGATTCTGAGACTGTTTTCCTCGTGACATATTGTACTTCACGTTATTGGTAAAATTTATTCGATATAACTTGCGTTTATTTTTGAAAAAAATGCAAATATGGCGAAAAATTTTGAAAATTTTGCAATTTCAAACTTTGAATTTTTATTCCCTTAAAACAGAGAACTATGTCACACAAAATAGTTAAGAAATAACATTTCCCACATGTCTACTTTACATCAGCACAATTTTGGAATCCAAATTTTGTTTTCTTATAAATTATAAGGGTTAAAAGTTGACCAGCGATTTCTCATTTTTACAACAAAATTTACAAAAACCATTTTTTTAGGGACCACCTCATATTTGAAGTCACTTTGAGGGGTCTATATAGCAGAAAATACCCAAAAGTGAAACCATTCTAAAAACTGCACCCCTCAAGGTACACAAACCACATTCAAGAAGTTTTATTAACCCTTGAGGTGCTTCACAGGAGCTGAAGCAACGAGAAGGAAAAAATGAATATTTAACTTTTTAGCCACAAAAATGATCTTTTACAAACTTTTTTTTTATTTTCACAAGAGTAAAAGAAGAAAATGGACAGATAAAGTTGTGTGCAATTTCTCCTGAGTACGCCAATACCCCATAAGTGGGGGAAAACCACTGTTTGGGCGCACGGCAGAGCTCGTAAGGGAAGGAGCGCCGTTTGACTTTTCAAACCAAAATTGGCTGAATTGAGATTGGATGCCATGTCACGTTTGGAGAGCCCCTGATGCGCCTAAACAGTGGAAACCCCCCACAAGTGACACCATTTTGGAAACTAGACCCCCTAAGGAACTTATCTAGATCTGTTGTGAGCACTTTGAATCCCCAAGTGTTTCACAAAAGTTTATAATGCCTGGGTGTGAAAAAAAAAGAAACAATTTTCCACAAAAAGATTTTTTAGTCCCAAATTTTTGATTTTTCCCAAGGAAATTGGACCCCAAAAGTTGTTGGCCAATTTGTCCTGAGTACCTGATACGCAATATGTGGGGGGGGGAAACTGTTTTGGGCGCACGGCAGGCTTGGAAAGGAAGTAGTAACGTTTTGGAATGCAGACGTTGATGGGGGTCATGTTCCGTTTTCAGTGCCCCAGATGAGCCTAAACAGTAGAAACCCCCCACAAGTGACCCCATTTTGGAAACTAGACCCCCTAAGGAACTTATCTAGAGCTTTGGTGAGCACTTTGAACCCCCAAGTGCTTCACACAAAGTTTATAATGCCCGGGCATGAAAATAAAAAATCCAATTTTTTTTCCCCACAAAAATTATTTTTTAGTCACTAATTTTTTATTTTCCCATGGGTAACAGGAAGAAATTGGACCACAAAAGTTGTTGTCCAATTTGTCCTGAGTACGCTGATACCTATATTGGGGGGAACCACTGTTTTGGGCGCACGGCAGAGCTCGGAATGGAAGGAGCAGCATTTGACTTTTCCAACCAAAATTGGCTGGAATTGAGATTGGACGCCATGTTGCATTTGGAGAGCCCCTGATATGCCTAAACAGTGGAAACCCCCCACAAGTGACCCATTTGGGAACTAGACCCCCTAAGGAACTTATCTAGAGCTTGGTGAGCAATTTGAACCCCAAGTGCTTCACACAATTTTAAACATAGAGCCGTAAAATTAAAATATCATATTTTTTCCACAAAAATTATCTTTTCACCCCAATTTTTTTTTTCCCAAGGGTAACAAGACTCCAAAAGTTATTGTGCAATTTGTCCTGAGTGCGCTGATATCCCCATATGTGGGGGTAAACCACTGTTTTGGGTGCATGGCAGAGTTTGGAAGAGAAGGAGCGCCGTTTGACTTTTCAACGCAGAATTGGCTGGATGCCATGTCGTGTTTGGAGAGCTCCTGACTGCCTAAACAGTGGAAACCCCCGACAATGACACCATTTGGAAACTAGACCCCTCAAGGAACTTATCTAGATGTGTGGTGAGCACTTTGAACCCCCAAGTGCTTCACAGAAGTTTATAACGTACAGCCGTAAAATAATTTTTTTTTTTTTTTTACAAAAATGATTTCTTCGTCCCCAATATTTTATTTCACAAGGGTAACAGGAGAAATTGGACCCCAAAAGTTGTTGTCCAATTTGTCCTGAGTACGCTGATACCCAAATTGGGAGAAAACACTGTATGGGTACACGTTGGGGCTCGGAAGGGAAGCATGACGTTTTGGATTGCAGACTTTGATGGATGCTCGGGGTGTCATGTCGCATTTGAGAGCCCCTGATGCACCTAAACAGTGGAAACCCCCCACAAGTGACCCCATTTTGGAAAATAGACCCCACAAGGAACTTATCTAGATGTGTGGTGACGCTATGAAGCCCCAAGTGCTTCACAGAAGTTTATAACGTACAGCCGTAAAAACAAAAAAAAAACATTTTTTAAAAAAAATGATATTTTTGCCCCCAGTTTTTTATTTTCCCAAGGGTAACAAAGAAATAAGGACAAATAGCACAATAACTCTTAGGGTCCAGATACGCTGAAACCCCTTGGAGTAAAACTACTGTTTGGACGCATGGCAAGCTCAGAAGTGAAGGAGCACTGTTTGACTTTTTCAACCGCAGAATTGGCTGGAATTGAGATCAGACGCCATGTCACATTGGAGAGCCCCTGATATGCCTAAACAGCGGAAACCCCCCAATTCTAACCCAACCCTAACCCCAACACACCCCTAACCCTAGTCCCAACCCTAACCACAAACCTAACCCTAACACACCCCTAACCCTAATCCCAACCATAACCCTAATACTAACTTTAGCCGCAACCCAACCTTAACCCAACCCTAATGGGAAAATGGAAATAAATTTTTTTAAATTTTATTATTTTTCCCTTACTAAGGGGGTGAAAGGGGGGGTTTTATTTACAAATTTAAAGGGGGTTTTTTTAAGGCATGTCACGCTAAAAACCTTTTTTTTAAAAAAATTTTTTGCATCGCCACATTTTGAAGCTAAATTTTGCATATTTTGGGCCCCAGAGTCATGTGGGGGCTTTTTTTTGCGGACGATTGACTTTTTTATTTGTACCTTTTTTGGCACGTGACATTTTTGACGCTTTTTATTTCGATTTTTGGGGGGTTAAAGAAAAAAAAATCAGAAAACATGAATTTTTTTTTGGGGGGGCTTAAAAAAATTTGCGGTGAAAAATTTTTATAAAGCAGTTTTTTCTCGGTCATACGTTTCGGCGATACCTCTTTATATCATTTTTTTTTTTTGGTGCTTTTAAAGAATAAAAAAAAATTTTTAAATAAAAAAAATTTTTTTTTTTTTTGCTTTTTTTCGCAGCAATAATTTTTTTTATTTTTTCGCTGATGAGCATAAAGGGGCCCTTTTTTTTTGGGGGACAAGATGACTTTTCGGGGGTACCAATTTTTTATTTATATCGGTCTTTTTGATCCTTTTTTCCCTTTTTTTGTTCAGCGGTAAATAAAAAGCACTGATTTTTTGCTTTGTTTTATTTTTTTTAAGGGTTCACAGTGGAAATTTAAAAGGGGGGTCGTTGGGGACCGCGATACCAAATATGTGTACTTTTAATTTTTTTATTTTTTTTTTTACAGGAAGAAATAATTTATAGGGAATATTTTTTTTTTTTATTTTTTTTGAATTTTTTTTTTAAAATTTTATTTTTATTTTTTTTACTTTTTTACTTTTTCCCCCGGGGGCATCACTGTAAAAAGTCAGATCGCTGGCTCCAGTGTGCACAGCACTCTGGAACCACGTCCACAGGCAGCGCTGCAGCTTCTCAGTCCTGCTCTCACGCACTGAGGAAGCCGCCTCCCCCCGGGGCCCCGGGGCCATCTTTGGATCCGGGGGCCGGAGGGGGGGAACCCCAAACAGTGCGATCACTCGCGCGTTTTGAGGTCCCCGGGGGAGCTCAAAGGGGGCCCCCCCCCGCGCGATCCCCCCGGCCCCCGTAACACCGTGACATGTTTTGACCGGTGTGCAAGGGGAATGTTCCGGGAGCCCCGTGACCGCTCCGACACACAGTGTTTGGGGGTTGCTGTGAAATCAGCTGACACCCGGCGGCGTTTTTCGCGATCCCCCCGGGAGCGCAGCGATCATTATGACTACTACCCGTCCAGGCGATTGTCACGGGGTTTTTGGACGGGGGGAAAACAATGCCGAAGGGGTAATGAAATGAACACACTTTTTTGACCATCTTTTATTGTACTGGGGTTCCTTCGTTCCCTTTTTCTTTTTAGTAAAAAAAAAATAATAAAAAAAAATTTTTTTTACCTATCCGGCGCTCTGCATCCCCCAAACCGTAATCCTTTACAAAGGGTTTTTGGTTTCAGAACAGCGCAGCAAACCACTCAGCTAAGCCCCGAATGAATGGCCCTCCCCGGGGCCACAGAGAGAAGTGATTTTTCTCGAACTTTTAAATTAAATTTTTTCCCACGTAATCATTCAGGTCACCGGGACACCACACAGCCAGTGTTGCAAAGGGGGGGGCCCCCCGGTGACCAAGGAACTGTTACCTGCGAACCAATCAATTAAAATTCCCGCTAACACTTCCCTTTTCACCGGAGAGGAGCCATTCATTCGGGGGTTTCGCGAGGCGCAGCATTGCTCCGGTCCCGTAAAACATTTTTAACCCTTTTTAAGGATTACAGCATTGACCCCACTGAGCGCTGGGGAGGAAGAAAAAACTGTTTTATTATTTTTTTTTACAGGAGAACAAGGGGGAACGTATGAGTACCAGACAATAAAAATGGGGAAAAACTGCTATTTTTAATTTAAAGATTTTTTAAATTAATTTTTTGCATTTTTTTTTTTAATTTTTATAAATGGATTAAAAATTTAGGTGTCAATTTTAAACTCTCAATTTTTAACCCGGCTTAAAGTCCCTTCCAATACAAGGGGCCTTTAACCCATTATTTAAACCCCTTAGCCACCCTACAGCGCAAGGGGAAAAGACAGGCTAAGTGCCAGAAAAGGCCATCTGAAAAGATGTGCCTTTTCGGGGGGCCCCGTGGGCAATTTTAGTACCCGGGGGGGGGGCCCCAAAAAAAAATGCCCCTCCCTAGGGTATTTTTATCTCCCCCCCAGTCGCTGGCTTTGCCATCGGGGAAAAAAACGGGGACCCACCATTTTTTATTGCCTTTTTTTTTGGTGTTCATTTTTGTCTTTACAAGGGGGTTTTCCACAGATTCTGGGTGGTGTCCTTAGGTCTTTCATAATTACACTATGAGCCACCCCACTTGAAATACCATAAAAATCACATAAAAAAAAAACCGCCGATCCTAAACAGTATGGGGGAAATCCAGGGGGGCAGCAGAAAAAAACAATAGTAAAAAAAAAGAAAAAGCCCCCCCACTCTGGGGTCTGAAAAGACGAACTAAAAAAAGCAAATTAACAAAGGGGAGCGGGGAAAAATAAGACAACACCCGGGCCCCCGATCCGGGGACAGCGCCTCTTTATCACTAGTCTATTGATGGATTGTAATGTCAGTAAAAGGGCCCTCTTCTGCCTCCAGGGAAGACCCCACTTTTCCCTGTCTCCACAAACCCATCGTGATGGGAAGTACTTTACAGTGAATCAGGGGGAACCAGCAGAAACTACAAATTTTTGTGAAAGCGGGGACCCGGGGGCGTCAAGAGCGCGAAACCCGGAGGGGTTTAAGCGCAGGTACCTCGAGGGGTCAAAGCCGGGGACCTCGGGGGTGTCAGGCGCGCGTACCTTGGGGGCTTCAAAGCACGGGACCTCGGGAAATTCGAGCGCCGTACCTTTGGGGGCTTCAAAGTGCGGGGCCTCAAGGCTCAAAGCGCGGGTACCTCGGAAGCACAAAGCACGGGTACCTCGGGGGCGCAAAGCACGGTACCTCGGAGGCATCAGAGCGCGCTTACCAGGAGGCTTCAAAAGGGGGGTATCTCGGGGGCTCAAGCGCGGTACTTTTAGGCGTCAAAGCGGGGTATCTTGAGCACAAAGTGAGGGTACCTCGGGGGTCAAATGCGACCCAGAGGGATCAAGCCGATACCTTTGG
>JARQOD010013993.1:0-12398 GCA_033576555.1 Oophaga sylvatica
AACCCACCAAACCCCCAAAAAGAAAAAAATAAAAAGATTAACCAAGAAAAAAGATCCCAACAGGACAAAAAGGGTTTTAAGCAAACTACAAGATAAGAAAAAGCAGAAAACAATAAGCAGAAGACAAAAAGCAGAAGAACAGAATAAAAGCCAAAGAAAGCAAAAATATATGTCAAAATTCTAAGCAAAGAAGACTAAGCATTAGGGGGTGAGTCCGCCTCCTCGTGGTGCCCCTGGAAAATGCCTGCGCTGCGCAGGCAAAAACTGAACACGGAAAAATAAAATCTTTTGAAATTTTTAAATCTTTGTGCAGAAAGAACGGAAGGATGAACAATTAACTTTTACAGATTAAAAAGTCAGAATCTCTTCAAAAAAGAATTGAAAAAGAAATGAAGAGGAAGAAAAGAAAAATTTAAATTAAAAAGATTAATTAGTTTAATAATAAAATATAAAATGTAAAAAAAACATGAAAGCAAAAATTTAAGAAGAAATTTAAGAGTGAAGATAAGAAAAATTTGTGAAAAGATGATGCTGCTGCTGAAGATTATGAAGGAGAAAGTGTTCACGGGGCAAAATTTTAAAAAAGGTGAAGACAGGAATTGTTAAAACAAACAAATTTGCCAAAATAAAAAAAAAGGTTAACAACTTTGTCAATTTGTTAGCCCATCCAAACGTTTTTTAAAAAAAAAATTAATAAAAGATTCCAAGCTTTGGGGTTAAACTTTTATGCCTTTATTGTCTCCTAAAACCCCCCCCCAAACTTTCTACTTTTAGTCTTTGTTGTTTCCTCATGTAAAATTTAAACCCAAACAAGGAAAGAAGGGTTTTTTTTTAATTTCGATATTTGTTCCCATAGATTTACATGGGATTTTCCGGTATCGAAATCGGATATCGACGATTTTTTGTGCTATGGGCGATACAATTTCGATACATATTTTTAGATATAGAAATACGCTCAACACTATCCTACATTTGCACATCACGTCCACGCATTTGCAATCTTGCTGATTAAAAAAAATAGGGGATCCCCTCAAAAAAAAAAATGGCGGGGGGTCCCCCCTATTTTTTTTTAACCACCAATAAAGCGACCGCGGGCCGGGGTTTTTCGGGCTTTTTAAGGACCAAGACCATGGACCTTCCCAGCCTGAAAAATACCGGGCCCACAGCTCTGCATATTTTGGTGATTAACAAAAAAGGGGATCCCCTCAAAAAAAAAATGGCAGGGGGCCCCCCCCTTTTTGTTAACCACCAGATAGCAGACCGCTAGGCCTGGATTTTCAGGCTGGTAAGGATCCATATCCATGGACCTTGCCACCTGATAATACCAGGCCCACAGCAGTCTGCTTGCTTGGTGGTTAAAAAAATAGGGGATCCCCCGAAAAAAAAACAGCGGGGGGATCCCCCCTTTTTTTGTTAACCAGCCAAAAAAAATGCAACTGCTGGGGCCCCTGGATTAAAAGACTGTCAAGGCCCTGGATTTGGCCCCACAGCCGATAATACCAGGTACAGAAACCCCCACATTTGGCGCATCAAAAGATGGGCCAATTGTGGCCTTTCCCCCGGGCTTTTCCCCACTTGCCCGTCGGGTGGCAAGGGGGGGTAAAAAGGGGGTTTAAATGTCCCCGGATTGCAGGGGTGACTACCCCGTTAAATAATGGAGAGGTTTCAATAAACCCCGATCCATTATTAACCCAAAGTTTTTAAATTTTTTAAAAAAGACACACAAAAAAAAAAGTCTTTTAATAAAATAAAAGAGACAACAAGTTTTCTTAAAATTTATTAACTTCTTTTCCTGCGACCCATCGACTCCGAAAAAAAAGAAAAAAAAAAACCCAAAACAGTATCCCCTGCCCGACGCAGTCCATAACGACAGCCCACGGACCCAGCTCGCTAATCGAAATGACAGGCAGAGCCTGTCATCGCAACGCAGCACAGCGATTACCTCTTCCCCGGGGGTGATCATCGGACTGACGTTTTTCGGGGGGATTACCCAGCATCACTGCGTTATCGCAGAAACTGCTGTACCGCCGGGGAAAGAAGATTGGGGCCATGAAGCGTCCAGCCCTGACCGCCGGAGATTTTTCCTCCCAGGAAAGTCCGTGACCCCTGACGACCCGACCAGGGACCTCCAGTGACGTGAACCCCCGCCCGGTATCCGAATGACAAAAAATGGGAACTCGAATCGGAATTCCGTAAGCCAATAGGGGCCGATCCCCTTTTGCGTTTCGGAATGCTCAACCCACTGAAACTTTTTTACTGGGCAACGCCTTTAATTGCTTTAAAACAGAGATACTTACCCAGTTTGTTGTAATAAATTTTTGTCAAGGTTGGCCTTCACGGGTTTTAATCCAAATACATTTTGTGCAAAAGGGTTTGTAAATAAGTAAAAAAGGAAAAAGATAATAAACGACTTCCTTGAAAAGGGAAGGGTTTTATGTTTTTTTCAGCCCTCATTTACTTTATTTCCAAAATATAAAGGATGTAAATTTTGACTAAATATTTGTGCAAGGAAAATATATTAGAGAAATACCCAACATCCCCCACCTCTCCCAATCTTACGAGGTTTGTGAGATTTTTTTAATGCTGCCTGTAATCCCTTCCCAAATGTCCTGTGACCTGCATCTGAAAATAGATCCCCTTTATCTTATCATGTCCCGACATATTTACTCTCTTTCCCGGGTGGGGGGGGAGCTTTATAAAATAACCAACTTTTTCAAGGTCAGTATTTTACCAAGTTTAGCATTTACGTCACAGAAAAAAAGTGTCTTAAAAAAATTTAGAAAGATAAAATTTTATACACGTGTATAATAAAGTGGAAACTTTAAAAAGTGAAAAATACTAAAAATAACTAGCTTTCCGGGCGGCATTGAGGATAAAAAATTTCGTTAAACTCAAATTGCTTAAAAGCGTAAAGGGTTTTACTTTCTATTGAATAACACTTTTTTTCCAAATTATCATTTGCTGTCTAAGAAGGGAAAATTAAACAGATTTAATGTACTGAAAATATCTAACTTTGGTACTCAAACAAATTCACAGAAAAAACTAATTTTTCTTTCAAAATTAAAGGGTAAAATTTAGTAAGGATCAAATTGAAACCCGGAAGCAGCAAGCATTGGAAAATTTTTTTTGAGTTTCCCACCGAACATGGGTAAAACCCTGCCCAGCAGCATCTGACTTTTGCTTCCTTCTTGCCCCGGGGTTGCTGAAGACAATGAAAACACACAAAGGTACTACAAAGATATCTCTAGACACACTTTTTACCAAGCCAAATTATGCAACTTTAGATGGGGTTTCCAGGTCGGACTCTCACTTGTTCCAAACGATAATCCCTTGTGATGATGCTATTGACCTGATTGACAGAAGGGGGGGCCTATTTGGCAAAGAGGGGGGGTCAAAAAACTTTTAGACTTTAGGGATACCCAATATCATGGGAAACCCTTTTTAACCCCTTAACCCCAAGGGTGGTTTGCCCATAATGACCGGGGCCAATTTTTACAATTCACCACTGTCTTTTTTGAGGTTGTAATTTGGGAAACCTTAACAGATCTTCGCGAACGGATGTTTTCTCTTTACATATTTATTCACGGAATGGTAAAATTTCTTCGATAAACTTGGTTTTTTTTTAAAAAAAAAATGCAAATATGGCGAAAAATTTTAAAAAATTTAGCATTTTTCAAATTTTGAATTTTTTTTCCCCTTAAAAACAAGACATATGTCACACAAATAGTTAAAAAAAAAATTTTTCCACTTGTTTACTTTACTAGCACAATTTTTTGGAAACCAAAATTTTTTTTTGTTGGGAAAATTTTAAAAAGGGTTAAAGTTACCCGATTTTCTTTTTTACAACAAAATTTACAAAGCCTTTTTTTTTGGTACCCCCCCCCACTTTTAAGTCACTTTGAGGAGTCTATAGGGCAAAAATCCCCAAAAGTGACACCTTTCTAAAACGCCCCCTAAAGGTACTCAAAACCACTTTCAAGAAGTTTTTAACCCTTCGGTCTTCCAGAGCAAACAAAGGGGAAGGGGAAAAAAGAAATTTTTAAACTTTTTAGTCAAAAAAATGATTTTTTAAAAACTTTTTTTTTTTTTCAAAAGGGGTAAAAGGAAAAAAGGAAATAAATTTTGTTGGCAATTTCTCCTAAGAAACGCCAATACCCCATATGGGGGGAAAACCACTTTTTTGGGCGCAGGGGGGGCTCGAAGGGAAGGAGACAGTTTGACTTTTAAAAACCAAAATTGGCGGAATTGATGGACGCCATGTCGTTTTTGGAGAGCCTCTGTCGCCAAAACAGTGAAACCCCCCCACAAGTAACCCTTTTTTAAAAACTAACCCCCAGGGAACTTTCTAATCTTTTGTGACATTTAAAACCCCCAATGTTTCCCAAAAAATTTTTATAATCCGGGGTGTGAAAAAAAGAAATTTTCCCAAAAATTATTTTTTAGTCCCAAATTTTTTTTTTTTCCCAAAGGGAAATTGGACCCAAAAGTTGTCCAATTTGTCCTACCTGATCCCGCATATGTGGGGGGGGGAAACTGTTTGGGCCACGGCAGCGTTTGAAAGGAAGAATAAAGTTTTGGAATCAGACTTTTGTGGGGGTCTTTCCCGTTTGCAGTGCCCCAATGTGCCTAAAATGGAAATTTCCCCAAATTTGGAAACTAGACCCCCCTTTGGAACTTATCTAGATCTGTGGGAGCCTTTGAACCCCCAAAGCCTTCACACAAGTTTTTTAAAATAGAGCGGAATTTAAAAAATCCAAATTTTTTTTTTCCCACAAAAAATTTTCTTTTAGTCACCAAAATTTTTTTTTTTCCCCCGGGTAACGGAAAAATTGACCACAAAAATGTTGTCCAAATTTTTCCTGAGTCGCTGATACCCCATATGGGGGGGGAACCCCTGTTTGGGGCGAACGGGAAGTTGGAATGGAAGGGCACCATTTGACTTTTCCAAACCCAAAATTTGGGTGAAATTTAGAATGGACCCATTTGCGTTTGGATAGCCCCCGAGTGCCTAAACATGGAAAAACACAAGTACCCCTTTTGGAAACAACCCCCTAAGGGAAATTTCTAGATCTGTGGGGAGCAATTTGAACCCCCAGTGGGTTTACACAAGTTTATAACGTAGAGCCTAAAATTAAAAAACATATTTTTTTCCACAAAAATGATTTTTTTCACCCCCAAATTTTTTTTTTCCCAAGGTAACAAGACCCCAAAAGTTTTGTGCAATTTGTCCCGAGTACCGTACCCCATATGTGGGGGTAAAACCCCTGTTTGGGGCATGGCAGAGCTCGGAAGGGAAGGGTGCCATTTGATTTTTCAATGCGAATTGACTTGATGCCATGTGGTTTCGAGAGCTCTGATCGCCCAAACAGGGAAACCCCCCACAAATGACACCATTTTGGTAACAGACCCCCAAGGACTTTTCGGGTTGTGGGGGAGAACTATGAACCCCCCAAATGTTTTTACAAAGTTTTTAACCCCAGAAGAGAATATAAAAAACATATTTTTTTCCCCAAACATGACTTTAGTCCCCAACTTTTTATTTTCATAAGGGGAAAGGGGGAAAATTGGGCCCCCAAAATTGTTGCCCCAAATTTTCCGAGTATCTGAACCCCATATTGGGAAAAACTACTGTTGGCACACATCAGGGGTCGGAGGGAAGTATGACGTTTTTGGGTTGCAGACTTTGATGGAAGGGCTGCGGGCATATAAGCTTTGGAGAGCCCCCATGGCCAAAAAAGTTTAAACCCCCACAAGTGACCCCATTTTGGAAAAAACCCCCCAAGGAAATTAAAAATGTTGGTGACACTTTGAACCCGAAATGCTTCACAAAGTTTATAAGCAGCCTAAAAATAAAAAAATCCTTTTTTTTTTCAAAAAGATTTTTTTTGCCCCAAAATTTATTTTTACAAGGTAACGGAGAAAAATTTACCCCCAATTGTTGTCCAATTTTCCTGAGTATGCTGAACCCAAAATTTGGGAGAAAAAATACTGTAGGGCACACGTCGGGGCTTGAAGGGAATATTTACGTTTTGGATTTCAGACTTGATGGAATGGTCCTGGCGTATGTTGCTTTGGAGGCCCCTGATGTGCCTAAACATGGAAACCTCCACAAGTGACCCCAAATTTTTTTAAAAAAGACCCCACAAGGAAATTTTCTAGAGTGTGGGGAGTGCATGAAGCCCCAATTTACGAAATTTTTAAAAGTAAGCCTTTAAAAAAAAAAAAAACATTTTTTTTTACAAAAAGATATTTTGTCCCCAATTTTTAATTTTCCCAGGGTAAAAAAGAAATTGGACCCCAAGAGTTTGTGCATTTTTCCTGAGTACCGAACCCAAATGTGGGGGGAAAAACCAATTTTTGGGCGCATGGCAGAGCTCAGAAGGAAGGACACCGTTTGAATTTTTTTACGCAAATTGGCTGGGAATTTAGATCAACCCCGTCACATTTTGGGGGAGCCCCCCATGTGCCTAAACAGTGGAAACCCCCCAATTTTAAACTCCCAAACCCCAACCCCCAAAACACCCCCAACCCAGTCCCAACCCCAACCTAACCTAACCACAAACCAACCCAAAAACACCCCCAAAAAAACCCAAACCCAACCCTAAACCTAACTTAGCCCCCCCTAAACCCCAACTTTAGCCCCAACCCTAACCTAACCCAATGGGAAAATGGAAATAAATAAATTTTTTTTTTTCTTTATTATTTTTCCCTTAATAAGGGGGGATAAGGGGGGGTTTTATTTAATTTTTAGCGGGTTTTTTTGATTGGGGAGCTTCACGCTAAAAGATCTTTTATTTCAAAAAAATATTTTTGCATCACCACATTTTGGAGCTTTTAAATTTTTTTATATTTTGCCCACAGATCGTAGGTCTTTTTTTGCTGTACGAGTTGCGTTTTTATGGAAACCCTTTTTTTGCACGTGACATTTTTTGATCACTTTTTTTTTTCGTTTTTTGGGGTTGAATGAACAAAAAAAACACAATTCAGAATTTTTTGGGGGGGGGGGTTTATAAGTTTACGTGGTTGGGACAATCGAAAAAATTTTATTCTCGGTTTGTACGAATTTCGGCAATTACCTCTTTTTTTATTTTTTATGTTTTGGGGCCTTTTTTAAAATAAAAAATTTTTATAAAAAAAAATAATTTTTTTTGCATCGCTTTATTCTGCGACATAAATTTTTATTTTTTCGCTGTGATCGTATGGCGCCGTTTTTTTTCGGGGTAAGAGACGTTTTCCCGTGTACCAAGATTATTTATATCGGTCTTTTTAAACGCGTGCTATTCCCCTTTTTGTTCGGGAGTAAAAGACAAAACATTGATTTTTTTTGCTTTTTTTAAGGGGTTCAAAACGGTCAACTATGGACAGTTTTATAGGGGGGGTCGTTCGGAGCGGGGATACCAAATAGTGTACTTTTTTGTTTTGTTTTTTTATTACAGGGAAAAAGAATTTATTGGGATTTTTTTTTTTTCCTTTTTTTTGGATTTTTTTTTCAATTGTGATTTTCATTTTTTTTTTATTTTTTTTCTTTGTCCAGGGTGGGACTCACAGTATAGGGTCAGATCTCTGGGGTTTAAGTGTGCACAGCACTCTGTCCGACAGCGATGTGACAGGCATGCTGCAGGGTTTCCCACGCCCGCCTCAGCAGGCCCGAGGAATCCCCCCGCAGGAACCCCGGGCCATCTTTATCCGGGGGCCCTTTCAGGGGGAAGGCCCCAGAACAGCGCGATTACATCGCGCTGTTGGAGGGGCTCAGGGAGCACCCGGGGGCCCCTCCCCGTCATGCTTTCCCTTTTTCCCCCTGAAAACCGCGATCTGTTTGACGCGGGGGTTCCAGGGGTTAAAATCCCGGGGGCGGTCCGGACCACTCCGGCACATAGTGCCCCCGGGGGTCAGCTGTGATAATAGCTGACTCCGGCCCGAACGGGCCCCCTTCCGGGGCGGTCCGACGCATGCGACTACATCCCGTCCCCTGGTCTGGGGCCCCGGTACCCTGGACTGGGGGATATGTCAATGGCAGAAAGGGTTAAACCCCTACAGAAAAATTAAAGTGAATTTTTGGGATCCATGACCACTGTGTGTTGGAGGGCATACTCTCCCCCGACAGATAAATCCCAAGTTTTTGTTTTCAGGTTAATAACTCAAATTTTCTAGAATTCCAGCAGTTTTTACTAAGCTCTCCCCCTTTTGAAGAATTAAGCATTTTTAAAGTATGGGTATTCAGAAAAGAAGCTAGGGATATGGGACCTTAAAAATTTTTGGGAACCCTAATATTGCACCCATAAAAATAAGAACCCGTACTCTGGCCCTTTTGGCCCGCTATAAAAGGGTCGCAAACATAAATTGCTATTTACACAATGCCAACTTTTTCAGGTACTTTTGAATGTATGAAACCCTCTGAGTCACCCAAAATACTCCGTGGGGGAGGGGGTTCAAGTACCAGAAAAGCACAAAAAGGGAACAAAATGTAAAAAATTGACAATTTTATTTTTTACAATAATTACACTCAAAAATAAATAAAAAAATGCCCCAAAATGCGAGGGAATGGCCCAGGGGTCCTTGTACATCCAGGGAAAAAACTTTGGTAAAAAATAAATTTGAAAAAAATAAATTTTCCAAGTTCGACAAAAAAAAATGATTAAAATGCAATATCAGAACAAGCCAAGTTTTTACTTAAAAAGTGCCGGCATAACGGGGCCTTTTGCGTTGGCACGGAAGAGCTGCCGCGGGGATCAAAAGAAATGCGCGAGGGGGCCGGACCAACGAGATGCTCGAGGAGCGGGACCAACGAATCGGAGGGCACCGGACCCAAAGAGATGCGGAGGGCCCGGGACCAACGGATTGCGAGGGGGGTGCAGGAGGGTGGGAGGGTTTTCATCTACGCTTCTTACACATCATTTTAATTATTTTTTTTTTCTTTATTTTTATCTTTTCATTTCCTTTTTTTGACGTTTAAATTGTAACAAAAAACAGGGGGGTTTTTTTTTCACGCAGGAAGGAAAAAAAATTGCGGGCAAAATGGAAAGAAGTTTTTTCAAGCTAAAAGTATGTGTTTTTAGCAAAATTCATTTGATACGTCCTTTTTAAAAGTGCCCCCTTTTTTAAAATTTAGTGATACAATAGAAATTTTTAGGGTGGAAAACCCAAAATATTTGGGGGGACAAATTTAAAACATAGAGTTTAAATTCGATTCATGGGAACATTGATCCCTTTTTAAGACAATATTTTAGAAAACTTCCACTTTTTCCTTTAAATTGGGATTATACTCAGGATTTAAAAAAAAACTACAAATTTAAAATTTGCGGGAAATATTTTCTCGAAATTAATGGTTTTAAAAAGCAGTAGGCAAAAAAAAATCACATTTTTTTTTGATTTAAGTTTTAGTCCACATGCGCAACTAACCAAGAAAAAAACAACCGGCACTGTAGAAAACTCCCTGGACCCGCAGAGAAAAATTGATGAAAGGTTGCAAGCAACAAAAATCAATGGGGATAACAGCGCAATCAATTTTCCCAAAAAATTTCCAAGTTGTCCTCAGGTTCGGGTGCATCATTGCAGCGTGATTTTCATATTGCCCAACCTGTTATTTTGCCCGGGTGAATTTGAACGGAAAACATCCTAAAACTAAATTTTTTTACCTAGGAAAGATGTTATCTTTTACCGTGTTTCCATAGATGAAAAATATTAACTTTAGAGTCCCCGGGGTTGATACCTTTTAAGGGTAACGAAAGATGGTAACAAAATTGCAAGCTTTCAGACATTTCCCCTCTTCATCAGGCAAAGACAAAACAAAAACTGAAAATCCATATAAATATCACAAGGGAAAAAGGAATTGCATAGGTAAGACAAGTGACGTGAACAAAATGTCATATGGCAAGGGTAACAAAATATTGTAACGACAAAAAAAGGAAGATTTTTTTAACCCTCTGTTGGGGTTGGTATTGGTTTTGATGCCCCTAAAAGGTCAGAGACCAGTTTCCTTAATTGATATAAATGACAGAACCCCATGTGCCTTTCATTCCAGCACTAGAGTTAAAAGGGTCATCAAAAGTTTGTTTTCCCCAAAACCTTTCTTTCTTTCTCAGATTAAAGTTAGTTTTAAAATACCTAATTCCATTCCATTTTCTTGAGGGGCAACAAAAGTTTTTTGCCACAGGAAAACCATTTTTTTTCTCTATCGTGGGGCATAAAATTTCACCTTGTTCTCATTTTTTTGCCCAGTCTCCCCCAAAACGACCCCCAGTTGGACATTTAGTACATAAAAAAGACACCCATTAAATGTGATGCGCTGAAATCCCCTGGATCTTTAGCCGAGGGAGGGGTATTTTTTTATCTTTCTGGTCAAAAAGATCACATTTTTACACTTCTTGTTGAAAGGGAAAGGGTTCCGCACTGTTGGGGAGGACAGGGAGTTTTGACAATGATGCTTCTTAGATTTGGGGGCCCCTAAAAATAGTAGGGGGGGGGTCGGAAATATGGATTAATCGGGCTCTTTTTGTAGTAAGGGTTTGGGTTTTCCCGGGGTCCCCTTAGCATCCCCGATTTGGGTTGTGGTGACCCCTAAGGACCCGTTATTTTCTTCTTTTGTTTTTTAAGTAACAGGTGATTCCCTTTTATTTTGGTGGCTCTTGCAGCCCCCCAACAGAGGGGAATAAAACTCTCTCCTTATCATGACTGTTACAATTTTAGTTATCCCTCGCCATAAACATTCTGCTTCACTCACTTGTCTTACCTATGGGACTATTCCCTTTCCTCTTGTATAAAATAATGGATTTTTCATTTTTTTTTTAGTCTTTGCCTGAGAAGAGCGGGGGTATCTCGAAAACTTGCAAATTTTTTCCACTTTTCAGTTAGCCATTAAAAGGTACAAACCCCCGAGGACTCTCAAGTCTAAATTTTTTATTTCTTCCCCCATTTTTAGAAAGCACCAACAATTTTGACTACCCATTTTTTGGGGTCTTGTGTGAATTATGCCAATTTCCCTTTTTTTTTGTTTTTTTTAAAATAAACATCTGAAAATAAAAGGAAATTGCAATAATTTCGGGGAGGTCTTTTTTTCGGGAAAAATTTTTAAATGCGCCAAAATTTTTGGGCCATGCTGTAAATTTACCATTTTTTTGGGTTTAAAAACCCTTTTGTTCCCAAATTTTTGGGGGAAAAGTGGGGTGCGCTATAATCCAAATCTGTGTGCGTGCTGTAGAGGAGGGGGGACAGTTAGTGGGTCGGGGGGGCTGGAGTGGTGGCTGCGGGCTGCGAGACAGGGGGAGACCGGCTCTTTCCATTACTAAGAAATATTCGCTGCACCCGCTGTCCACACCTCAATGCTGAACCCGCCAAAGTTGGCTGACAGGGGGGGGGCCCAAAGCATGTCCCCTGCAATCTCCCGCCCTCCCTCAGGAACCCCCCCTCCGGTCATTTAAATCCCCCCTGCACACACATTATAAATTACAAACTTTTTAACTACCTTTCCCATGAGGCTTTGTTGTTATGTTACGGTAGCTGAGGAGGCAGGTAAAAAAGGAAAAACACCGAGCGTTGGAATCTATGAGTTTGGAACCCTACACCACCGCAAATAAGGCGCCGGGAAACGTTCCTCGTTGGTCCTAGACGCCTCGCACAGCCGAGAAACTAACTCACCTAAGAAGAAAAAGGGAAAGCTATCTGCCCCGGGGCAGAACCCCAAGATAATAGAAAAGCCCCCAAACATGGAATGGCGTTAGACAAAGGGAAAACGACACAGAAAATAAATAAAAGAGCAAACCGGGGGCCAAAAATATCTAAATAGAAAAGGGACAGGAAGGGGGCTTACTGCAATCTCGAAAACCCCGAAAAAACACCAACCTTCTAATTTCAAATCACCTGAAATCACACACCTCACCCCTAAATTATTTCTGGTGTAAAAAAATCAAAAAAGCAGCCACTGAAAAAAAATGGAAAAAACAAAAGTCAAAACACAGGGGCGGACTAAACTAGAGGCAAAAGCCCCCGAGGGGGGCCCGAAGGCCCCCCCCAGAAGTGGCAGGACAAAAAGCAAAAATATAAAAAAAAACAAAATAAGAAAAATTTTCTTTTTTAAGCAGGGAAAGCAGACACGGGACAGCAGGGAAAGGGAAACTGAAAGAAGGATTCAGACCAAAAAAATTGATCACCGGCAACCTGAGGGAAAATGACTCCTATATAAGGACCAAACGTAACACCCGATTCCCCGTCCCCAATCCTCAAAACCATTGAACCACCAAAGGGAGCCCCTGCCAAACTCTCTCAAAAACCCTTTACAACGTTTAAATACCCCTTTGTCCTTTTCTATTTGATATTTTGGTCCCAGCTTTTTCTCATACATTTCTTTCGTGTCAGTATTTCCCTTTTTTAACCGCCCTTACATGTTTGGGGCTTTTTATTAT
>JARQOD010013994.1:0-12392 GCA_033576555.1 Oophaga sylvatica
GGCCCCTTTTGGTTCTATGGGGGAGATTTCCAGGTGAACAGGACGCCTTTTTGTTATCAATACAGTGTTCCCATTGTTTCTTTCCAACATAATATATGCCTCTAAGTATTCTGTTCTCCCTGTACATTTGTGTGATAAACTTTTTTATTATATATTTTTTTGTCAATAAACTTGTTATTTATATACACTTTATGGACTAGTACCGTCTTTGCTGTCTGTGCAGTTTTCCCGTATCAAATGATGACAGCGAAGCCAAAAACTCCAATGTAGTGGTTTTTTGGGAGGTGTATTCCCATGCACCTCTTCACAACCAGACAGGATATATGCTTCTGATTTTGGCTATTTGGGTGTCCTCCTACTCCTTCTCCTCATCCTCACCGTCCACCACCACTTGAACACCAGGGTGAACGTATTCAGTCATGCTCCGGCCACTCTATGTTTTGACAAGGGTGTTATGATGCCCGTCACCAAAATACAAAAAAATATGTACCCCCCCCAAGGGGAAATGTTTTCCAGCCCATACACTAAGTGTATGTGCATTCCAAGTCTAGGAGACCCACTCTTAAAAATTTGGGGCCTATTTTTTAATCAAGCCTTCCTCCAAGTCTCATCATCCACCGCCACTAGATCAAAAGGGTTTATGTGTTCTGTGCAGCTACAGCCAGTGTCAAATTATTATCAAGGGTGGGTGGTTATGCTGTGCGTAAAATACTTGTTCTGAAAACGGTTGAGGTGTACCCCACAGGGGAAAATGTTTGTCAGCCCTAAACACTTAGTGTATGGCCATTACAAGTCTAGGAGACCAGCTCCTTTTTAATGGGCATTTTTTGTTAAGAGGGCTTCCTACATGTTTCTTCCAAGGGGGGAAATTTGGGGGTTTTTGGGGTGCATATGACTTGGTAGCAGGGCAGGCCTTGCAGTCAATGCATAAGAAAACAGAATGGGGGTAAAAATAAAAAATGTAAAGTGGTTTTTTTCCCTGGGCCCACCAGTAGTGGGTTCAAAGGCTTATTGGGGCAAAAGACGGGTAGCGGGCGGCCCTTCCCAAGCAAAGAAAACAGAAGGGGAGCCCAAAAAATGAATAAGTGAGTGGATTTCCTGTCCCACCGAACCTGGGTTTCAAAGCTTTTTGGGGTGCAATGATTGGGTAGGGGCGGGCCTTGCAGTCAATGCATAAGAAAACGAATGGGAGCCAAAATGAATAAGTGAAGGGGTTTTTTCCCGTCCCCATCCAGTATGTGGTTTCAAAGGCTTTGGGTGTATAGATTTGGTAGCGGGGCAGGCCCTTGCATCTTTGCAAAGAAAACAAAAGGGGGAGTCAAAAGAAAAGTAAGTGGATTTCCTGTGCCCATCCATATGTGGA
This sequence comes from Oophaga sylvatica, assembly GCA_033576555.1. Classification (NCBI taxonomy): domain Eukaryota; kingdom Metazoa; phylum Chordata; class Amphibia; order Anura; family Dendrobatidae; genus Oophaga; species Oophaga sylvatica. The sequence goes on from JARQOD010013994.1 coordinate 1,364, forward strand.
TTCAAAGGCTTTTTGGGGGTGAATGATTGAACGGGAGGCCTTGCATCAATGTAAGAAAACAGAATGGGAGTCCAAAATGAATATGGAAGTGGATTTTCGGGGCCCCAAAACCAGTACCGGGTTTAAAAGGCTTTTGGGTTGCATATATTTGGGTACAGGGCAGCCTTGCAGTAAATGATAAAAAACAGAAGGGGAGTAAAAAAATGAATAATTAATGGATTTTCCTGCCCCCAAACCAGTCCCTTTGGTTTCAAAGGCAATTTGGGGGTGCATATGCTTGAAGCAGGGGGCCTTGCAGTCAAGTAAAAAACAGAATGGGAGTAAAAAAAGAAATAATGGAAGGGATTTTCCGTGTCCACCATTTTGGGGTTCAAAATGGGGGCAAATGACTTGGTACAGTGCAGGCCTTACTTCAATGCAAAAAAAACGAAGGGGAGTAAAAAATGAAAAATTTAAAAAGTGGTTTTTTCCTTTTGGCCCATCCATATGTGGGGTTCAAAGGATATTGGGGTCATAAGACTTGGACAGGGCAGACCGCAGTCAATGCTAAGAAAACAAAGGGGAGTACAAAAGAATAATGTAATGGTTTTTCCGGTGGCCACCCAGTATGGGGCTTGAAAAAGCTTTTTTGGGGGTGAATGAATTTTGGGGCAAGCCAGGCCTTGCTTCAATGCAACTTTTTTTCGGAAAAGCACCCTGACCTCCGTAAAGGGGAATGTGGGCGCAAATTTTCTTGGCAGCACATCCACCCTGCAATGGCAAAAAACATTTTGGGAACCCACTGTTTTTAATGGCCCTTTAAAAATTTAAATGCCGCTGATCCCCCCGGTAAAAATAGGCTCGTGTACAACACATGGCCAGCTGGGTTTTAAATTTACAATGTATTTCCCAAGTAAATGCATTTGTATTTTTTGAAAGCAATTTTAAATTTAAAAAAACCTTCAAAAACACTCCCTGAACATACCCAAGGGGGGGAGGAACATTTTGGTCTGGGGTTAATTATTTGGCCTTATATACAAGTCATAAACCTGGAAAGATGTACCTTTTTCATATTTCCCACAAAATCCGTTTTGGTTTTTTTTGGTATGTTTTTTGGTGCACAGGTAAAAAATGATGAAACCTGAAAACATTTTTTAAAGCTTGAAAGGGCAGATACTTCCGGGGGCAAACCCCCATGATATCCCCGTGTCATTTGAGCATGTTTCCTCATTTTCAGAAGTTTTTAGACCTTAAAAGGCCCCCCGGGGGGGGGGAGATGGGGGGTAAAAAAAAACGGGCTCCCATAGACTTACTTGGGGGCTCGTTTTCTGCCCCCAAACCCCGGGGTTTTCCAATTTGCCAACCCACAATGGAAAACCCAGCATTTTTAGTGCCGCCCTCACTAGAGTTAGCGAAACAGGTCGGCCAATTCGCAAGACGCCGACTTTGCCAAAGTCGGTTTTTCGCTGACCAAAACCCACCATAGCTGAAGTCGGGGCCCCGGTCGGAAAAAAGAGCGCCTAAGTGGGTTCCCAAATGCTTGCGTTGCTTGCGGGTGCCTTTTTTTTCAGCCAATGAGCAAGGACGTACCTGGGGCAACGAATACATGTGCAGCGTCCACCACCATTGAAGAAGGGCATTGCAGTGAGGGCTTGCTTTGGGGAACTAAGGTCTTTAAAACCCTGACCGCCGACCTCCCATTTTCTTCTGCCCATCTTTTAAAGAGGGAAGGTTGCTTTTTCGTAGGGAGAGAGTTAGGGGTGTAAAAAGAAATTTTTTATTCTTGTGGATAGCAATTTTCTTTACATTAGTGTCAGTGATTGGTGCCCCCGAGGGGTTTTTCGCCCAAAAGGTACGCACTCACCAATATTGGTATCCCAGCTTTTAAGAAGGTGGGAGACATAACCTGGCTCTGGCAGCACTGCACCATCACCCCACTAGCTGATTCGTCTAGCATTTTGCAGCTAAAAGGGTTTAAAGGTGGGTGGAGCTTTTGGGTCGAGCGATTAGAGGGAAAATGAGAGGACATCTTTTCCTTCGGGGGGGGAAGAAGAAATGAAGAGCACTTCCATAGGGGGGGGGAAAGGAATAGAAATGCAGCAGCCCAGTCACAGAGTGCAAGATCCGTCTGGTTGGAGCCATGTTACTGCAAAACATAGGGGAAAACGAGGCAGACGTAGTAGGGGGCAGCCGGGGGTCGGACACAGGAAGGGGTTTTTGTAGCAATGGATCAGGGGGGAGCGTAGTCAAAGGGAGGGCCCAGGGCGGTTCCCAGGAGAGCAATGTTTGTAGCAATGGATCAGGCGGGGAGCGTAGTCAAAGGGAGGCCGGGTCGGGTTTTACAGGGGCATTTTGTAGCAGCAGAACCAGGAAACGCTTTTATAAAGGCAAAGAGCACAATAATCTACTAACACACCACGGGCCCGGGTTTTTATAGGGGGGGTAATGGGATCAGGGCCAAAAGAGAGGCATGGTGAAGCCGACAGGGAAGGGGAAAAGTCAATGGGATTGGGTTTTAGCAAGGGAAATTGAGCCACAGAAAAGCTCAGAGGTAAGCTGCCCGGGCCGTGGACAAGAGACACGGGTTGTTCCTGACAGTACTCCCCCTTCCAGGATGGGTCTGGACACCAGGGGCTGGTTATCTGGGACCTCTGATGAAAGGGCCTTTTTAAGTCCAAGAGCAAGACATTGTCCTTTGGTTTTCCCCTGAATTTTCCTCGGGCCTAACCTTCCCCTGCACCAATTTTGCAGTTTTTCCTCTGAATTTTCAGTATCCCCAAAATTATCACCACGGGCCTTTTTGGGGAGGAGGGGGCTGATTTTTTCCCCGGAAAAGGGGTTTTCCCGAAGGGTTTGAGCAAGGGTTGTGAAAACTGGGTGAATCTTTTAAAGTTGGAATTTTTAAACGAAAAGCAACCTGGGGTTTAATTTTGCAGAAATTTGAAAAGGGCCAAAAGAATTTTTGACCCCAATTTGGAGGGTGGCCAATGTGTCTTAAGGTTTTTTTTGACAGCCATCCCGTACAACCTGGGGGAAGACACCGGACATGAACATGCACATGGAAGTTTTCCCCCAGGAGAGATGAAACAGCCCCAAATACAAAAAACAGAAAAATTTTTTTAGACAATCGCAAAAAGTTTAAAAACCCAGTGGGGGTTAATTTTAGACAGAATTACATTTTTACTGCACTCCCTGAGGACTGCGTTTACCCTCTAAAAAAGGGGATGTTAATGATACTCATATACAGGGGCACATTTTTTTTATCTCCAACCCAAATGAGCATTTTATAAAAAATCCATAAAAACCAAGTTTATAATAAATGTACATGGACAATGCATTAAAGGGGGATATCTTTGATAAAAAAAAACGCTGATTCCCAAAATTTAATTTACCCAATAAAAAGGAAAAACCCTACAAATCCCCCATACAGGGGAATTTGTTCTTTATACCCCCATTTAATAATGCTTATATTGTCGGTATAGAGGCACTATGCCCATTTTTTATTTTCGGTGAACCATTGGTCTCTTCGTTTTAGGGCATAGACTTTGTTTTCGTTTTGGTTTTTTTTCGTGTGGCAAATGCACTCCACATTTTGTACTTTTGGTTTTTTTAGTTAAAGATTAAAAGGGTTTAAAGTTTTAACATTTCAATCAGCTACTTCCAAACCATTTTGGGATTGAATACCATCCCATGTATAGATAACTTTAGGTATCACAGTCACAAGCAAGCATCTTCCCGGGAAGGAATTTATATGGATCAAGGAAACCCTGGTCACGTTGTCCTACAGGTGTAATGTATGAGTACATTTTTAAATGCGTCTTGTGCTTGGTGCGTGAAAACACGGAGTCACGGTTTGAAATAGAAAAGCCCCCTGTATATTTCCAACAATTGGCAAAAATAGTCACACATTTTGCAGACACAGAAGCAGGAGACACAGCAGGCCAAGTATCTAAGCTCAGCAATCACTCTCCAAACAGATTCAGGCTTCTTCTCTGTTACCGCAACCCAGCAAACGTGGGTTTTTTAAAGACCCGGGTTTCAGAGTCCACAAGGTTCAGGTTTCCCCTCAGTGGGAAATAGGGATAAAGGTCCAAGGCTTACAGATCAAGTCACAGGTTCACTGCGGGGCAGATTCTAAGCACGATTGCTCAGCTGTGGCTGCTTAAAAAAAGGAGGAATCAGGCGGGAACATGAAGCTGGAAATCCATTTTGACGGGGGGGCAAGATAGGCACAAGCAAAAGTAAAATGGGACGAAAAACGAGTTTCGGAATTATACATAAAACCTTTAATTACCCCCCCTTAAAGGGACACCCCCGGATGACCCAGACCAGGCTTTTGGGTACCTCTGATGAAACTGCGGAGAAAGCGAGGGCATTAACGTTTTGCCCGTTTTCCCATTTTTTCCCTCCACTGGGTTCCCTCCATTTAACAGAATTGTAATATTTCTAAAACAACCTGGAATCTAAAATCCTTTCCACCACAAATTCTCCTGACCATCGACTAGCACTGGGTCAGGGCAAGAAGGGAAATCCAGGGGAAAAATATTGGGTGTCGCAGCCTTTATAGGGATAATGAAAGACAGGGTGGATTCTTAAATTTTGGGGAGTTGAAGACGACAAGAACGGCCTTATAATTTTACTGTTTTAAGGGTCCAAATTACTTATGTCCAACTTAACGATGGAACCCTTTAAACTTAAGTTTCGGGTTTGACACCAGCCCAAGTCCCTCCCTTGAAACGGGGTGGGGTTTAAAAAAATTTATCTGCTGCTTCTTGACCTTTTTGACCCGTTTCCAGTTTCCTTTAAAGATCCAATTCTTCTGTAAGAGTGATTCTTTCACCCACTGGGGAAAGGGTTTCAGGGGAAACGTGGTAAATGGGAAAAACCGATAAGTAAAAAGGAACTTTTTATGAGGCACCTAGAGTTGTTAAAAACCCCGCTAAGGGAAGTAATCCACCCAATCATCCTGTAGGTGGCGATAAAGCACGGAGATACTGCCCCCAGGTTGAGGGTTCGTTGGGGTCTGTCCATTAGTTGGGATAAAAAGCAAAAAAAGGTTTATTTTAAGCCCCAAGCTGCCAAAATTTTGAAAAAACAGAAGTAAATTTGCACCCCCGACCCAAAAAAACCCTCACCCGGGTACTCCTTTAAAGCAAACACATCTTTAATCATAAAATCTATTCTTTTTGCAGTGGGTAACCCCGACACAAGGGAAAAATGAGCTGCCTTTTTTAACGGTCAACCACCACAAAGGTGTTTTTTCCCGGAGGTGGTAACCCCACAATGAAGTCCATAAAAATGGCCCCACGGGGGGACGGGGGGGGAAAGAGCTGTAACAGCCCAGTTTTTTTAGGAGCGAGGGGTTTGCATCTGCACAGACCTCCATGAAGTTCATAATTCAAAACATCCTTCCTCAAGTGGCCACCAAAAAAACGAGAAAGAAATTCCTGTTCTTTGAAATTTCCCTATGCCCCGCTATCTTGGGAACGGAAGAGTTTCAATACTCTTAACTGACTGTTCAGGGTATCAGACGTTGTCCCTAACCCCACACCATTCTTAAAAACAAGACTTCGTCCCTTGGGGGTTGTGCCAAAAAGGAATCCGCATGGGAGCTTTCCCTTTAACCTTAAAAGGTCTGATTATAAATTTCTCCTAGGAATCTAGATCAGGAAAAATAGCTTAGAGGAGTAATTGGACGTTTCTGCTGAGTAAATCCCAGAGAGTGCAACAGCCTTTTCCCTTGCGCGTCCGGGCTAAAAAGAAAAATTTAAATTGTTTAAGAAAAAATTTCCCGGAGCTGGGCGGGAGCCACTTGCCCCGATAAACTCAAGGGTTTCGAGGCTGTCGGCGACATTTTCTGTGCAGCTCCCCCGAAAAAGGTGCTCCAATTTTTTGAAGGCGGCAAAATGGAACAAAACTCTCTATTGCCCACATCGTAGTTCCTCCAAACCGAAGACAATGCTGGGAAAAGAAGGCACAGGGATGCAAGAATTTTCCACCGTTTCTGGAGAGTATAGCTCCAACGGCACAGTCTGAAGCATCCACCTCTATTAAAGGCAAGTCGGGGTTTGGGGATTACTAGGATGGGTGCGGGTAAATTTTCTTTTAGAGGGGGAAAATGCTTCCTGGCGGGGGAGTCCAGGAAAACCAGATTTTTCCCGGGGAAGTTGAGTGATGGGTGACACACCTCAAAAAATTTTTCTAAGAAACGTCTTAAATTGGGAAAACCCCCCGATGAACGCGTACCTCCTTAAATTTTTTGGGACTTGGCCAAAACCTGATGGCTTGGGTTTTGCTTCCATCCATAAATTCCTTGTGAACAGTAAAACCCCCAAAAATTTTAATTTGGGGTCCTTTGGAATTCACATTTTTAAGTTTGATGTAAGATATTTTGTCTTAGCGTTCCAAACCAATTTTCCATGTCCATGATGTTCCTTGTGGAAGAAAAAAAATTTGAATTCATCCAAATAAATTACCCCGAAAATATCTAGGAGATCCCTAAGATTCATTCCCAAGGTTGGAAATGGGCTGGGGCGGTACTCGACCCAAAAAGGGATAACTAAAATTCAAAATGTCCAAAAAGTGACCTGAATGAGGCTTCCTTTATCCCCAGGTCCCAATACTACTAAGTTATAGGCCCCCCCGAAGATCTAGTTTAGAAAAAATTTTGCATGTCGCACTCTCTCCAAAACCAGGGATTAAAGGAAGGGATAACGGTTTTCTAATAGTAACCTTTTTGATTCCCTATAGCAAAACCAGGTCTCAGGACCATTTTTCTTCTTTACAAAAGGGGGTGCACCTGCGAATAAGGGGGGGCGTAAAGCCCTTGGCTAGTTTTTTATCTAGTAATCCTTTAAACCTTTTAGCTCGGCCCCGCCGGGGGGAGATTTTACCAAAAGGTATCTCTGCTCCGGGCAAAATTCAATTTGGACAATCATATGGACTTGAGGAGGAAGTGGTCACATTCTTCTTGTCACATAAACCACAAAGTCCGGGTAACGTGGTAGTTCAGGACTGACTGTTCCTTTGGGAACAGAGCAAGCTGAAATTTTTGGACCATTTTTTTCTCGGGAAAAAATTTAAATTTCCTTGGTCTCCCATTTAAAAGGGGTAGTTCTGACCTGCACCATGGTAGCCCTAAAAAAGGGGAAAGGGGGAGAAGAGAAAAGCAAAGGGGAATTTCTCTTGATGATTTTTTAACCCATAAAACCCCAAAGGTTTTTTTCCGATCCACTGGTCCAAGGTCACAGGGACCATACATTTCCATCGTACGGAGAAAGCCTTTCTTCACTGAATTTTTCCCCCTTTTCGAGCAAAGGAAATCCAAAAAATTCCATTTCCCCCCGGTCTTCATCAAGCTAGCACCCAAGCGGTCCCCCAATTTTTGAGGGAAAGAAAGCAATGAGAATTGTTTTTTTTACAACCACTGGGAAAAACCGCTGGGGAAACTTAAAAAAAATGGCGCTTTTTACACAGTCAACGTCCTCGGGGTAACGGAGTTTAACCCGAGAAATAAAGATCTTTTTCTGCAGATACTGGAGCCTGGGGCCCGGACCTGACAATCCCCCCGCAACACCCAATAATAGGCTGCAGTAGTCTTACGAGAAGGGCTGGGCATTTTATAATAAGTGCCCTGACACCAAAAAGAAACATAGTTTTCCCCTTTTAAAACGAGTTCCTTGCGTGCATCACAAACCCCCTTCTTTGAAAAGAGCTACCTGCATGGGTTCGGGTTCAGGTTCCCGTGTAACCAAACTAAAATTTTCCCTTAATGAGGGAAGGGGGAAAAAGGTTAGTACGATGCTTTCGAACCATCTCCCCTTGCCTGCGTTCATCAGACGAGTACAATACGGATGCAGAGTTAATAAAGTCACCTAACGCGTGGGGGGTGGGCACGAGCAAGTTCATCCTTAACAGTGGAGAAAACCCCCTTTCAAAAAATAGATTTTTTGGGGGAACTTCCCAGGTGGTTCAAGGCCCATCTCCAAAAACCCAAAAGGCATATTCAGCTACCGAGTGCTTACCTTGGGCAAAGCTAACAGGCTGCTTCAGCGTTGCACCTGATTGGGGTCATAAAAACACCCCCCATGGCTGAAAAAAAATCTCAAGGTGATTCAAAAAATCATCCTCAGTCTCAACAGATTTTTTGCCCACTTTTAAAGCCTTGTTGGAAAGCAACATAATTATAGTAAGCCCCTTAATCTTTCAGTGGGAAATTGTGAACATGTGCAGAAAAAAAAAATTGCATTGATTAATAAACCCCAAATTTCTCACTTCACCCCCAAAAACGAAAAGGGGGGAAACTTGGGGAATCCCACACTCGGGGCTACGGCAGGAGCCTGGACCGCCCCCTAAACCTCAATCCGGCTCGCAAACCTGGTAGCGTCCAACCCACTTGCAAATTGGATTTTGAGGTCCTGTAGATTGAAAAACATCTTTATTAGGTTGACGATCTTTCCGATATCCTAAAGTATCGGAATCGAAGGTATCGCCGTATCACAAAAATATGGGCGATACCATCCCGAACCAAAACCCCATGTAAGTCTAGGGGAAAAAATATCGCAACAAAAAAACCCCCATTCTTTCCTGTAAACCAAAAATTACACACATAGAAACTATATTAATAACATTAAATGTGACATAAATTAAATATTAAAAATTTTTAAAACATTCTACATAGAAAAACCTTGATTAAATTCCCGGGTAAACCCGGGTTCAGTGAAAGACAGAAGCACCCCCCATGAAATGAACTTGGTGTAATAGGGTTAACCCTGCTTTTCATGCTTTGCAACTAAATTTTCACAAACAATTAAAACAGACTATGTGTGCAAAAATTTTACACCCGTAGGGGTTAATTAAAAAGGGGTTTAAACGTTGTAAAAAAAAAAAGGCTTTTTTGCACGAATTTTCACCTTTAATTAAAACCCCTAAGGGGTTTAAATTTTGCACCATATCGATTTTTTTTGTTTTGCAAATTAGATAAAAAAGGGCATGAAAAACATGGTTAACCCCAGTAACCAATGTATTTCATGCGGGGCACCCAACAAAAATGCACTTGGTGTACAAGGTTAACCATTTTTTCATGTCCTTTGTATCTAATTTGCACAAACAATAATCAGTCTATGTTGCAAAATTTTCCACCTGTAGGGGTTAATTTTAAATGTAAAATTCGTTGTAAAAAAAACGGGCTTTTTGCTACAAATTTTCACCTTTAATTTAAACCCCCACAGGGGGTTTTAAATTTTGCACACATAACTGATTTAAAAGTTTGGCAAAATTTGATAGCAAAAACATAAAAGACATGGTTAAACCCCTTTTACACAAGTGTATTCATGTCGGGTTTTTGCATTTTCACAAAAACCGGCAATTGAATTAGCGGGGTATTATCTATTAAAGTGAAGAACTACAAATTAATTAAAAAATAAGTTCACAAAATTTAATGAAAAATGTATATAATAATAGGTGAAAATTTCTGAAAAAAATGCGTGGGCTCCCCCCTATTTTTTGCAAACCCACAACAAAGCCAGTGAGTAAGGGGGAGATAATAATAGCCCGAGAGGACCATTATTTTGCCCCCCCCCCGGGTACTAACTCTGGCCCCAACACCCCAGGAAAAGACAAATCTAAATTAGATTCGCCCTTTCTGGCACTTTGCCCGCTATTCCCCTTGCCCTGTAGCGGTTGGGGAATGGGTTTTAAAATGGGGTTAAAGCCCCCTTGCTATTGAAAGGGGACCTTTAAGCAGGGTTTAAAAATTGAGAGCTTTAATTAACAACTACAATTATTAATCCCCATTGCATGAAATAAAAATAAAACCACACACTTTTAAATTAAAAAAACATTTTAATGAAATAAAACACAATTTTTTTTACCCTCTTTTATTTTACGCAAAAACCATTTTTTGTAATAAAAATAAAATAAAAAAGCAAAATTTTTCTTACCCCATCCCAAGCACAGTCAGGGCCCACGGGGTTTTAAACCTTCAGAAAGGGTTAATGTTTACTCGGGCCGCACTAAGCGCCCTCACAGTAAAACCCCAAAAGAATGATTCCTCCCTGCCTGAAGGGGAAATAAAGGCGGGTGCACATAACATACACCAGCGTCCCGACAACGATTTCACTTTTCAGGATCCGGTGTATCGCTACAGACGCTGAGCTGCCAAACGGCACTCAGGCACGATCTGGGGACACGACACTGCGGGTAACATCGTTTAAAGGCCCGTCTCAATAGCGATATCGCTACCGGATCGCGCTAGTCAAGTTTTGTACGCAGCACGACCACCCAACGCTTTGGTTTGACATTCAGCGACGACACCCCCCCCCGGGGGGTATCGCGATCCGCAGAAATGTCAGGACCTTTTTTTTGACGCTGGTTTCCCTCTACAGCACGCATCGCTGGTGTACAGGGGGAACCAGCGATCCGCTGGTAACCAAGGTACACAGCGGGTTTCCCGGCACCGCCAGGCTTGTTGGATTCCACCTGTGGGAAAAACGCAGAGAGAAAAAAAAAATTAAGGGGAATGCCACAAGCACAACCACAATTCACAACCAAAAGTTTAACCAGACATTTGAATCCAGATTACAGCAGACAAAAAAGAGAAAAGAAAAGGAAAAAAAAAAAAAAAATAGTGTTTTCCCCGGGAAAAAGAAAAAACTTAAGGGAATTTCTCACCGGAATGGTTGTGAGAAGTCACAACCACTGTCATCACAGAAAGTACAACCGGGTTCCCCCGAATCCACATAAGCAGCACCCCTTTTCCCGACCCCCGCGACACTAACGTTTTTGGGTTCAGAATCTTGTAATGTATGTAGTACAGTTCAATAGGTCTTGTGCTTTGGGGGCATGAAAACACAGGGTCACAGGGTTTTATATAGAAAATCCGATTACTTCAACAAGTTGGCAAAATATCACACAGTTTGCAGACACGAAGCAGGAGACACAGCAGGGCCCAAAAATCTAAGCTCACAAACACTCTCCAAAACAGATTCAGGATCTTCTTTTGGGTTTCCTAAGTCCATGCAACGGGGGGCTTTTAAAGAGAGGGTTCAGA
>JARQOD010013995.1:0-12385 GCA_033576555.1 Oophaga sylvatica
TCTCATTAAACCTACTTTTTCAAGACAATTGGATTTTTGTCAAAAATTTGAACAAATTTTGAACAAGTGCACTCTAGATTTGATGACATTAACCTTAGAAAATTTGAATGGAAATAAAGACCTGCCAGGGAAAAATCCTCTACTTTTTGAAACCCAACAAAAAACTCTACCTAAAAAGACTTTGAATCATACGACCCCCCAAGGAAATCTTAAATTTTCAGGAAAGAAACAGAAAAAGAAAGAGACAAAAATTTATTAAACACTCAGGGACTATTTACAAAAGAGAGTTTATAATGGCAGGTTCTTCCTCTTTTCGTCCAGGTTTCCGTGCTTCAGAAAATACAGATGGTACTTCTCCTCAATTCGGACAGGAACGAATGGACTACAACCGGATTTTTTTAGGCTCCAGAAGAGGGGAAGACAATCAAAAAAGACGAGGCTGGGGGGCCAATGCTATAGAAGCAGCGGCAAGGGATGCACACGAACCCGGTAACAACTTAGTTTTAATTTTTCCTCCAAAGTTTGTGTCCTACAAGAATCTGTTTTAAAAGGGACTTTCTTTTTGTCCCCATATAATTTAATCTTTTTCAACTTGAGGTGACCTACAGAGGTTCTTTGGAACTTACGCCTTAAGGCCTATTTTGACATGTAGCCCAGCTAATATACCTGTTTCACAGCCGCCCCAACAATTTATCCAAATTAGGTCTTCGACGCAGACAATTTCATGCCACCTTAAGATAACATCCGGGTAGAAACCTATATTACCCTACAATAGAGAAGATTGTCATTCTCAGTAAAAAAGAGTTATGCAAAAGGTGAACATTTTCATCTGCAATCCAATCTGTAGCAGAGATGACCGTATGGCATTGAAAATCAATATGAGTGACAAAGAAATTATTATTAAGCCAGCAGATAAGGGGGGAGCCACGGTGGATCATGGATAGATCAATGTAATAGAAGAAAATATATTCCCAGTTGGGCGTACGAGAAATCTATGAAGTGTTGTCTTATAATCCATCTGACCAAATTAGAGGCAAATAATCGACATCACTGACAGAGCTCTTATGTTACACATTATTGATACCAAAACAAAAGAATACCGAATTAAGGACGATCCCATGATCCCGGTATTCTATGTACTACCCAAAATTCATAAGAGGTTGGACAAAACCAGGGCCGTCCGATTGTGGCTTTCCACCAATTCTATCCTATCTCCTCTTTCAATTGTTTCTGGAAAGGATATTGACACCGCTTATAAAAAAAGACTCCCTCTTTTCTATTAGATACGGGGGCTTTTTACATCTAATTCGAGGGATGGGTCAATTACCCAAAGACACCATATTATAACTTTAGATGTGAATACCTGTACAGTCTATACAACATTCCAAAGGTATAAGGGCAGTCACAGACTACTGGGAGGAATCCTCCTTTGATCCAGAGGTAATGTCCACTATCTTGGAGATGTTAGAACTAGTATTGACGAAGAACTTCTTTATGTTTGAGGACACCTTTTACCTCCAGAAACAAGGAACTGCGATGGGGTCCAATGTGGCACCCCCCAATCCAATTGCTACATGGCCTACTTTGAAAGGGATTACATATACCCCAATGATTTATTTAAAACGAATTGTCTATTATGGCGCCGGTATATAGACGATATTTTTTGTCTTTGGGGTGGTACACCGAACAGCTTACATCTCTTTTTTGACCAACTGAATCAAGTCTGGCCAGAATTAAAATTTACTCTGAATTATGACTTTGGAAGATTAACTTCCTAGATACAATGGTACTATTGGATGAGATGGGTAATCTCTCACTAGATTTATACACCAAGGAGACTGACCGTAACAATCTCTTACTCTATCAGAGCTGCCACTCTAATGCGGTTAAACGATCAGTACCAACTTCACAATTCGAACGGGTGAAAAGAATAGTTAGTGATCCTGAGATCTTATCACATAGACTGGACGAAATGGGTAATAAGTTTATAGAAAGAGCGTATCCACGGAGATTATTAAATAGATCCCGAAATAACATCACTAATCGGACTAGACGTGTCATTTACACCCAGGATCCCATTCGTCCATACCTTTCATCCCTTCATGTATCTATACACAACAAGATACGCAAGCATTGGCACATACTTAGAGACAGCTTCCAGGTGTTACGAATTTCAAGCCCCCTTCTTACCCTGTTTTAGAAGGGCAAGCAATATTCGGAATAAAATTGTTTCGAGCGGATGTAGGCTCCAGGATTAAAATCCAATACAAACAGTTTCTCAATACCAAAAAAGGGCACGTACCCATGTCTCCATGTACGCAGTGTACCAATGTACTGAAGGGCCCTAATATTTCTCATCCTGAACTGGTGGGGGTATTCCCATTAAAGGGTTCTTTACATGTAATTCTAAATCTGTTTTTTATGCGATTAAAATGCCCTTGTGGCAAGGTTTTTTGTGAGACTTCTCAAGCCATAAGAGACCGCATCTCCCATCACAAATCGGACATCAGGTGTGGGAAATTACATTTACCTATTCCATTTCTTTCAAAGAAATGAATCATTCCATAGCCCAACTGAAATTTTTTGTTTTGGAGCGGTTGTTCTGAATAGGAGAGGAGGTAATTTACATAAAAGGCTTCTACTTCGAGAGGCCTTTTTTGGGTACATTTCTTAATAGTATGGAAACCTAAGGGGTTAAATAGAGAATTTAATGTGACTAATTTGTATTAGATATGGTAATATTACTATTTTGCTACAGGAAAGATGTGTATCTTCGTACCGTGTTAGCCAGTAGATAGAAAAATATTTAGACTTGAGAGTCCTCAGTGGTTGATACCTTTTAATGGCTAACTGAAAAAGATGGTAAAAAAATTGCAAGCTTTCGAGACTACTCCGGTCTCTTCATCAGGCAAAGACTAAAACAAAAACTGAAGAATCACATATATTTATATAATACACAAGAGGACACAGGAATAGTGCAATAGTAAGACAAGTGACGTGAAGCAGAACTGTCATTATGGCAGAGGAATGAACATAAATATTGGAACAGATCATAGATAAGATTTTTATTACCCCTGATTGGGGTCTGGGTTGTGTTTTGATGTCCCTAGAAGGTCAGAGACGCAGATTCCTTAATTGATTATAGAATGACATGAATCCATGTGACAAGTTCATTCCAGCACTAAGAGTGTCAAAGGTCATCAAAATTTGTTATTCCCAAACCTTTCTATCTTTCTCAGATTTGAAGTTAGATTTTAATACCAGTAATTCCATATCCATTATGCTATGACCGGGCATACAAAAGTGTTTTTGCCACAGGTAAATCCATTCTTTTTTCTCTTATCGTGTGGCGATGAGAATTCATCCTTGTTCTCAGTTTTTGCCCGTCTCCCCACATACAGACCCCAGTTGGACATTTAGTACATATAATTAGGTACACCACATTAGATGTGATGCAGCTGAAAGTACCTGGGATCTTGTAGTCCTGATGGATTGGGTATCTTTATCTTGTCCGTTTGGTCATTATAGATAAAATTTTTACACTTCTTCTGTTTGCAAGGAAAGTTCCTGCAGCTGTTGGGAGGACAGGGAGCTTCTGACCTCTTCTTTACCTGTGGCAAAACACTTTTGTATGCCCGGTCATAGCATAATGGATATGGAATTACTGGTATTAAAATCTAACTTCAAATCTGAGAAAGATAGAAAGGTTTGGGAATACAAACTTATGATGACCTTTGACACTCTTAGTGCTGGAATGAACGTGTCACATGGATTCATGTCATTCTATATCAATTAAGGAATCTGCGTCTCTGACCTTCTAGGGGCATCAAAACACAACACCAGACCCCAATCAGAGGGTAATAAAACCTCTCTCCTTATCTATGATCTGTTCCAATATTTATGTTCATTCCTCTGCCATAATGACAGTTCTGCTTCACGTCACTTGTCTTACCAATTGCACTATTCCTGTGTCCTCTTGTTTTTGTATAAATATATATATATATATATGTGATTCTTCAGTTTTTGTTTTAGTCTTTGCCTGATGAAGAGACCGGAGTAGTCTCGAAAGCTTGCAATTTGTTACCATCTTTTCAGTTAGCCATTAAAAGGTATCAACCACTGAGGACTCTCAAGTCTAAATATTTTTCTATTTTGCTACAGTAATCCCTTCTTTTCCTTATATATGGTCATGTATTCATTATTTTATTCTTTTTATAGGTTGCCACTTAATTCTGTACTACACCGAATACTCACCCTTATCACCGGTTCCAGCGCAGGTCCACTTCCGCCCTTATTAGAATTGCTGCACATCACATGACCTTGCGTTCCACAGAGCGGGTCACGAGCCGACATTTTGTGCAGCACTCCTTCACTTTTCGGCCACTAGCGTCACCAATACGCGCCAACATAGCTTATGGAACACGTCATTCAGAACGGACCCTCTTGGACTCCGGCGTCCACCGCCACTTTAAAGCGCACATGGGACACAGAATTCTATAGCGCACTGCACTGGCGTACTTGCCGATCCGTATAACGCTATTTTGCTTTTTTGCCACATAGGAATTCGGTCCGGTAAGATCACTATCTGGTAATTGGTATACGCTTATAGCATATGATAGTTAATTCCCTCTGGGATTCTCTTGTCATATACAGGTACAGCGTGATATGGGCTGAAAAATCCTTTATAGAAGCGCTTTACTCTTTGATTCCTGTATATGGCGTACTAGTTAATACTAAATATTGACTCATGAAGAGTCCGATTCGGGTAAGAGCGGATGTGTTTTTTGTTTTTGTTATCCAATCTTATGGAGCTCTACATTTATATTATAATTCTGAGGAAGTTTTCTATCATATAGGAACAGCGCAAGTTAATACATGACAAAAAACATTAGACAGGAGCGCTTTATCTAAAGGTTCCCACTATATGCATAGATATAAGCTCCATTTTTGGTAAGAATTCTATCTTTTGGACCTATATATTAGTTATATGGCGTTTTGGAACACTCAGAATTAGCGGTTCACTTATGCACCTCCTCCCTTCTTTCTTTTCAGTGAAACACTCACTGACTCTGAATCAATGACTAAATAAGCTGGATTACGTTTCTTGTATAAAATACCTCCTCCGGTAATTATCTTTACTATTAATTTTACTATTGTTTCTGTATAGTTCCTTAAGAAACCTCATGGGGATTACCATAGAGGTACCTGCAATTAGTCCTATTATTGTTCCTATGACTATGTTTCACAATAATTTCTTTTGAAACGAATTTTCTGGTTTATTTCTATTATTAAACTATGTATATTTTGTTATGAATTGTTCTGTTTTTTATATATCTTTTTATTTTTCTGTGAAAACATATGACTATGATTCTGTACAAATTTGTAACACGTTGTTTTGATTAATTGTTTCAGTCTGATGAAGGTCGAGGTTTTTCGACCGAAACGTCACTTGGATGAAAATAAATATGAATATATGGTTGAACATCATTTTTTGAGTGCCAGATTTGTTCATTTTTTATTTATATATGGGCTTGGTAACCCTTTGATCAAGGCACCAACATACTTCCAAATTGGGGAGTGACGTGTTTTTCTTTACCATTGTAGGCTGTAGGCTTGTCGGAACAGGTGGGTCTTCAGGTTCTTCTTGAAGGTTTCCGTTGTTGGTGAAAGTCTGATGTTTTGCGGCAGGGAGTTCCAGAGTATGGGGGAAGCCCGGGAGAAGTCTTGTATGCGGTTGTGGGAAGAAGAGATGAGGGGGGAGTCGAGAAGGATTAATACAAATAATTAAGTACACCACATTAGATGTGATGCAGCTGAAAGTACCTGGGATCTTGTAGTCCTGATGGGAGTTGGGGATCTTTATTTATCTGTGGTCATTAATAATAGACAGGTTTTACATTTTTTCTTGTTGCAAGGAAAGGTTCCTGCAGCTGTTGGGAGAGGAAAGGGAGCTTCTGACAATGATGCTTCTTTGATTTGGAGGCTGCCTAAAACACAGTAATGGGCGGTCTGGAAAAATAGATTGTAATAGGGCATCTTTTTTATAGTAAACGTAATTTCTGTGCAGCTTCCAGATTTGGATTGTCGATGACCATAGAGGCACCTGATTATTTTCTTCTTTAGCTTTGTAATATAGCAGGTGATTCCTTGATATTCTGGTGGCTCTTGTAATTTGGTTTTGAATTGTTCCTGGATGGTAACCCTGATTCAAAAAGGTCTTTCTAAGGCGACCAAGGTGTTCATCTCTATCCATGGGGTTGGAACATATGAGATTGTATCTGATGGCTTGGCTGTAGACAATAGAGTTTTTTTTATATGTTAGGGAGGCTCAGGGCAATCATAAGTTTACTTATAAGCGACGGTCTACAGGACCTGTATTCCGGTGGGAGATAAAGTATGGTTGTCTACCAAGAACATTCAGCTGAAAGTTCTTTCTGCTAAGCTAGGTCCCAGGTTTATAGTCCTTATGAGGTAATTGAGATTGTCAATCCAGTTGCCTTTCGCTTACGCTTTCCTCCGTCGCTTTGGATCCCCAATGTGTTCCATAAGTTTCTCCTGAAGTCATTTGTACCTTCCTCTGATGGCTCTCCATCCCTCCACCTCCGGTTTCTGTGGATGGGCAGATGGAGTATGAGGTGGAACGGATTGTGGATTCACGCATGGTCCGCAGTTCACTGCAGTATTTGGTCCATTGGAGTGGTTACAGTCATGAGGATCGATCCTGGGTCCCGGCACGATCAGTTCATGCTGATCGATTGGTTCGGGTGTTTCATGCGCGGTATCCTGGGAAACCTGGGGCTCCAGTGGCCAACCCCTTGAGAGGATACTGTCATGATTCAGACGGCTTTTGACTCCTGTCTTCCCAGTCTGGTCATGTCAGGGGTTAACCTTTCTCAGCCTGTCGTTCAGGTTGGCTATTTATCGCCGCTGCTTACTGCAGGCGATGTCAGTTATAATTTTTGACTAGGGCTGCTGTAGCCGACTCCGATTTGTCCTGTAGCGTTTGCTCTGAACCCATGTGTTTTCCCCTATTTCCGTCCTGACTCAGTGTTCCCCTTTAGTGTGTTGACTCCCTGGTTTTGACTCGGCTTGTATCCTGACCTGCTTCTGTCTTATCTGCTCCTGACCGTTACTGATCCTTTGGCTTGTCCCTGACTCTGAATTTGCTTATTCCTCTGGTACTACGCTATAGTCTAGCATTTGACCCGGCTTGTTTGACTGTTCTGCTGCCACCTGGTGGCAGCCTCACTGCTGCACGACAGGCTTGCTTGGTCTAGGTCAGGGGTGGGGAACCTCAACCCCCCGGACCATTTACGGCCCTCGATGACCTTTTATTCAGCCCCCGGGCAGAATCTCAAGGACAGCATTCTTGGGCAGGGAGCTGTCTTTTGATTGCCACCAGCTCATTAATTTCTTTTTGCTCTGTGAACACACACACGCAGTGTTCACTACGAACACTGAAGGGCATGCAATGAAAGATTACGTCCTTACACCAATGCCAGAGTCAGGATGTACTTTATGGGCGGAGTTTGTACGGCCCCTGAAGGATGGTATAAATATCAAATGGCCCTAGGCAGAAAAAAGATTCCCCACCCCTGGTCTAGGTGCAGGCCTGCTTTCACTCTATTGCCATCTTGTGCAGGGTTCCCCAACCCCAGTCCTCAAGGCCCACCAACAGGTCATGGTTTCAGGATTTCTTAGTATTGCCCATGTGATAATTGCATCACCTGTGCAATACAAAGGAAATCATGAAAACATGACTTGTTGGGGGACCATGATCTTGTGGAGCCTGCACCTACCTGCACTGCAGCAGCTAACAAAAGCATTGTAAAATTTTTCTGTATTCAATTATTCATCCATAGAGTATTACATATTTTGTGGTATATTTTAGTGGTATATAACACTCCAAAAAGGCATTGAAAAAAATTTCTGGATTCAAATACTCACCCATAGTGGCACAGGTTTACCGTGCCAAAGAGGAGCCAGAAGACTGTAGCGTCCAATTTCTCCTACTCCTGCACCGATTAGAAGCACTTCACCTTCATATTAAGTGTTGTAAATTGCTTTTAGCAGTGCAGGGGTTAATATGCTCAGTTGAGAGCTCCTGGAGGCTTTCCTGGTTGAGGCTCTCAGCTCTGCACTGTTAGCCACTCACATTTCCTATATAATCTGGGTCCTGGCTAGCACTCGTTGTCAGAGCCATCTTTTGCTGCATGGCTGGAGGTTGTTGGTGGTTATTATTGGAGAAGGCGTTTGGTGGATTTATCTGGGACTGTTGCAAGGTTTTGAGTGTGTGATAATTCCCTTTCTTCTCCTACTTTGGTTGAACCCCATCCTCCACTCCTTGGTGCAATCTTCTGTTGTCTGAGTATATTTATATGTTTGGTATTTTCGGTTATCCCTGTTCGTATTAAATTGTTAGTGTGGTTGGTGTATTGCGGTACATTTCTGCTCTCCTCTTCCATGAGTGGGGAATAGTACAGACTGAAGGTGGATACAGGAGCTAAGGCAAGGTACGTGGCCCAGGCGTCTTCATCATCAGAAGTAATGAAACAGGGTGAGCTAGGGTGCCCCTAGCATTAGGGACAGGGAAAGAGCCCCTTGTCCCGGGACACCCGACAACAGAATTGTGACAGTCATTGTCAAAATGCTGAAAAATGGCAGGAGAATTAGGCCAAAATGCATGACAAGGTTTTCATACTGGCCTTCAGGAGTGTTAAAGGCCATTTTCCACCTATCCCCCCTCCTTGATTCTAATCAGATTATAGGCTCTACTGAGATCCAACTTGGAGAACCATTTAGCACCAACAATCTCATTAAATAAATCACGAATGAGTGGGTGAGGATAAGGGTCTCAAATGGTAATAATAATAATTTTATTTCCATAGCGCCAACATATTCCGCAGCACTTTACATTTTAGAGGGGACTTGTATAGACAACAGACATTACAGCATAACAATAAACACATAGATCAAAACAGATACCAAGAGGAATGAGGGCCCAGCTCGCAAGCTTACAATCTATGAGGAAGAAGGGGAGACGCGAAAGGTAGATGGTAACAATTGCATTCGTTGTTCGGACCAGCCATAGTGTAAGAATTGGGTGTTCATGTAATGCTGTTAACCGGTTATCAGCCAAGTATGTAACAATACAGACACATAGAGCTATTAAATGCATAAAGCGGGTGAGAACATGATACGAGGAACCTGGTTATAGTAAAAATTTTGAATGGGCAACACAGGGAAGGTTAGGTTAATGCGTTGAGGCGGTAGGCCAGTCTGAAGAAATGCGTTTTAAGGGCACGCTTAAAGGGAATCTGTCACCCCATTTTTCGTATATAAGCTGCAGCCCCCTCCATCAGGGGCTTATCTACAGTATTCTGTAATGCTGTAGATAAGCCCCTGATGTAACCTGAAAGATAAGAAAAACGAGTTATATTATACTCACCTGGGGGGGGGGGGGTGTCCAATGTGGTCCGGTCCGATGGGCGTTGCGGTCCAGGTCCGGCGCCTCCCATCTTCTAGCGATGACCTCCTCCTTGCTTCTGACGCACTCCTGCGCAGGCGTACTTTATCTGCCCTGTTGAGGGCAGAGTACTGCAGTGCGCAGGGCCTCTCTAACCTTTCCAGGCGCCTGCACACTGCAGTACTCCGCCACCGCCCCCATCATGCAATTGTATATACCGTATTGTTTTGTTCTTATTTTCTAACATCTTTGTATTTTTTTTTATAATTTCTGCCTACATTTCCAGATTAAATATATAAAACATAATAGCTGTGCTCCTCTTTCTCTGTAAACCGCATACACACAATGTAACAGGTGTCCAACTGGCCTGTATAAACGATTGGTGGTGGCAGCTAGTGGTTCCTTTTGTTATTGTTGAGTTGGCAGTGATTGTAACGGGTATATATGTATATTTGATATGCTGGAATCGGAGGTGTATTTACCATACGCTCCCTGTTAGTTCCTCAACAACCGGCCTAGTAGTGGAAGCAGCCGCGGCCTCGTCAGTCAGTTGTGTAAGCACACAAGTCTCAACCAGCAGCACCAGAGTGGGCGGAGCTTTGTGACCGTGATGGAGCAGAGCCGACAATCATCATAATTCACATTACAAAAAGTGACGGACTCGTCTAGAGAAATGTCCTTGAGTGACCCTGGAAGTTTCTGTCACTTCTCTGCTGTAAATGATGATTCTGTCAGCTGAGCTCCGTCACACCCCTTTCAACGAAGCTCCGCCCACGCTTGAAAATTTTGGGGGTGCCAAGACTTGTGCACATGTCAAATTCTAGCAAAACTGGACAATCCGCGCTGTGTGGCATTTTCTATATTATAAATAACAGTAAGAGAAATGCAAGTTTCATTAATCGGAAAAACTGATTTTCAGAATTTGTCGGCCATATAGAAACACAAAACTGCAAATAAAAAACTTCACATACAAGCTCTGATATGTACGGGTTAAACACATGAGCAAAATATATATCAACCAGCCATGAAGCCGTTACTGTTATAAAGCTGCTATATATTCAATTCCTGCGCCTCATCGTCCCCTCCTGCAGAGACCCCTGCCGCGCTGTACTGAGGGTCCTGGAATCACCTCCATTCTGCTCATGTCAGTGCCGAGCCGTCTACACTGTTGTCCCTGGCAGGACCTCGCTCCAGCAGCTCCGGTTACCTCGGCACTGAACGGTGGAGGCTCCGGGAGAACCTCATTGGAAAGGAAGCCCTCAGAGGAGCAGCGCCAGTCTACTGCGCATGCCTGTCAAAACATCGCCATCTCTAGCAGCCGCTCCTGCTGGACTGCGCATGTCTCGTCATGCAGTGCAGCCAATCAGACGGCGCCGCTGTGAGCTCCGCCCCCGTAGTGTACTATGTTAGCCACTCTGGGATTCTGCCGCTTCCGTCTCAGACAATTCTAATTGGCGCGTTACGTTGAGTTTTTGTCTCTACTGTGATTGGATGTTCCTCTATATGGGTGGTCTCTATACCGTCGTCACGTGATAAAGAGACCAATCAGTTCTGTAGCGCGCGGCATTTGAAGCTGTTTATCTGTTGGTGCACCGGTGCAGGACGTCAGCCATCGCTGGGTGTCAGCGGCTTGTGCTGATATGCGCCCCCTCTTTCTGCCCTCTATAAGTGAACGGCTCTGCGGTTGGTAAGTTATCTCTGGGCTGTTGGCACGTGTTGGGCAGCGGCGCTGTGTGACGGGTGTTATAATGTAGTGGTGCTCCCGGTATGGAGGACACCACCAGTACAGTGTCTGCAGCTGCTGGGAGCGGACAGTGACTGGGTACTGGGGGGGCCCCTCAATGTCAGTGTGGTGGAGGGGCTCAGTATGGGCACCAGTACAGTGTCTGCAGCTGCTGGGAGTGGACAGTGACTGGTAATGGCCCCTCAATGTCAGTGTGGTGGAGGGCTCAGTATGGGCACCAGTACAGTGTCTGCAGCTGCTGGGAGCGGACAGTGACTGGTAATGGCCCCTCAATGTCAGTGTGGTGGAGGGGCTCAGTAGTGGCACCAGTACAGTGTCTGCAGCTGCTGGGAGCGGACAGTGACTGGTAATGGCCCCTCAATGTCAGTGTGGTGGAGGGGCTCAGTATGGGCACCAGTACAGTGTCTGCAGCTGCTGGGAGCGGACAGTGACTGGTAATGGCCCCTCAATGTCAGTGTGGTGGAGGGGCTCAGTATGGGCACCAGTACAGTGTCTGCAGCTGCTGGGAGCGGACAGTGACTGGTAATGGCCCCTCAATGTCAGTGTGGTGGAGGGGCTCAGTATGGGCACCAGTACAGTGTCTGCAGCTGCTGGGAGGACAGTGACTGGTAATGGCCCCTCAATGTCAGTGTGGTGGAGGGGCTCAGTATGGGCACCAGTACAGTGTCTGCAGCTGCTGGGAGTGGACAGTGACTGGTAATGGCCCCTCAATGTCAGTGTGGTGGAGGGCTCAGTATGGGCACCAGTACAGTGTCTGCAGCTGCTGGGAGCGGACAGTGACTGGTAATGGCCCCTCAATGTCAGTGTGGTGGAGGGGCTCAGTATGGGCACCAGTACAGTGTCTGCAGCTGCTGGGAGTGGACAGTGACTGGTAATGGCCCCTCAATGTCAGTGTGGTGGAGGAGCTCAGTGTGGGCACCAGTACAGTGTCTGCAGCTGCTGGGAGCGGACAGTGACTGGTAATGGCCCCTCAATGTCAGTGTGGTGGAGGAGCTCAGTATGGGCACCAGTACAGTGTCTGCAGCTGCTGGGAGCGGACAGTGACTGGTAATGGCCCCTCAATGTCATGTGTGGTGGAGGAGCTCAGTGGGCACCAGTACAGTGTCTGCAGCTGCTGGGAGCGGACAGTGACTGGTAATGGCCCCTCAATGTCAGTGTGGTGGAGGGCTCAGTGT
>JARQOD010013996.1:0-12371 GCA_033576555.1 Oophaga sylvatica
GGGGGGTAGGGTGACAAAAGCACAGAGTATTTCGGGAAATATTGTGTGGTCTATGGGGGGAAAAGAGGGAGATATAGGGGAAGGGAAGGGTGACAAAAGACAGAGTATTTCAGGAGAGCATTTTTTCTGGTCTAGGGGGGGCACAAGGGGATATATGGGGAAGGGAAAAGGGTGCAGAAGAAGAGATTTCAGGAAAGTTTGTGCTGGTCTATGGTCGACTTAAAGGCAGTTTTTAATGGACTCAAAATAGGGTAGAAAGGGTCCAATAGTCGGATTTTGTAAAGGACGAAATGCCCAAGAGGATGGGAAAATTTTTGACTTAAAGGGTCCTCAGTTTTGATCCCTTTTTAATGGCAAACAAAAGATGTAACAAATTGCAAGCTTTCGAGACTACCAGGTCCTTATCAGGCTGCTAAACAACTTTTAAAAAATCACATATTTATAAAAAAAATAGCACAAAAAAAATTTGAAATATAGGAAAAGGGGACATGAAGCAGAACGTCATTATGGCAGGGGTTAAACTAAATAATGCTATTCATAATAAGGAGTAAAGGTTTTTTTAGCCTCTGTTGGGGTTGGGTATTGTTTTGTGATGAAAACCCAAAAAGGTCGGGGGCGATTCCTTAATTTTTGTAGAAGAATAAAATTGGGATATATTTTTCCCAGCACTAAGAGTGTCAAAGGTCATCAAAGTTTATATTCCCAGATTTTCTATCCTTCTCAATTTGAAGTTAGATTTTAAAAAAAGTAATTCATATCTTTTCATGTATGCCCCGGGCTTTCAAAAGTGTTTGGCCCAAAGGGTAAATCCTTCTTTTTCTTTTTGGTGGCGAGAAAATTCATCCTTGTTCTCAGTTTTTGCCCGGGTCTCCCCCACATACAACCCCCAGTTGGAATTTGTACATATAATTAGTACACCACATTAGAGGATGCATGAAAGTACCTGGCTTTTACCCGATGGGAGTTGGGGATCTTTTTTTTGTGGTCATTATAGATGTCAGGTTTTGCATTTCTTTTTTTTTGCAAGGAAAGGACCCGCAGCGTTGGGGAGGACAGGGAGCTTTGACAATGAGCTCTTAGATTTGGGGGGTGCCTAAAAAATAGTAGTGGGGGGTCTGGAAATATGGATTGTAATCGGGGATCTTTTTGGTAAAGGTTTTTTTTCCGTGCACTCCCCTTGCACTCCACTTGGATTGAGGTGACCCCTAGAGGCCCCGGTTATTTTTTTTTGCTTTTTTAATGTAGCAGTGTTTTTTGTATCTGGGGGTTTGTAATTTGGTTTTAATTGTTTTTGGATGGTAGCCCCGGTTCAAAAAAGTCTTTTGAGGGACCAAGGGGTTCACTCTACCATGGGGGTTGGAAAAATATCTTGTATCGAGGCTTGGCTGTAGCAATAATTTTTTTATGTGTTTAGGAGGAAATGTCCCATTTAAGATATTTGGGGCTTTGATTGGCTTCTGATACAGGATGTCTCTATTTCTTTTTCTTTGCTTTTAAAGGTGGGGTCTAAAAAATTAATTTCTTGTGGGTAGTTAGTGTTAATTTATGGTGGGAAAAAAATGATTGAATGTTCATGGGAAGTTTTACTGTTGTTCAGACCCTCCAGATTTAAAAAGTCTCAAGTAGCGGTAGTAGGCCCAGGCCGAGGGGGGAGGAGGACAAAAATTCGCTTTAACTTGGCCATGAAAAAAATTTGCATACGTGGAAACCCCCTTTTACTTCCCCCAGCGTGCCAGTCTCCCGAGATAGATCTTGTTGTCAAATTTAAGTAATTGGGGTTTTAGGATGAATTTTGTGAGTTTCACCCCGATCACATCTTTCCCTGTTTTTCCCAGAAAATTTCGGCATTTAATCCATCCCGGTGTGGAATTAGAGACAAAGATTCCAATCCTTGGGGGCCGGATGGGGGGGGCCTTCTGGGAAGAACCTATGCGGTTTATTCAGTAGGGGCGTTTTGTCTGAAAGTAGCTGGGTGTATCCTTTACCAGGGGGTTTTTTAACACCCTCTAAACCCTCCCCAATACTTGCTCGTAGGGTGTCCACACATGAAATACGGCCCCCTGGATTTCCGGCTTTTTGGGTTTGGGAAAACATTAGAATGTCCCTGTTCTTGGCTTTCTGGTTAGGGCACAGCTCTTTTGGATTTGTCAGACGACAAGATCCAACTTTCTTATTTCCCTTTTAAATTTCCTGTGTAGGGGCCACCCAGTTTTTCTGTATAGGGGTCCGTAATTTTCTTTTGCTTCTTCATATAGTCTGAGTGTTCACAGACTTTGCCCTCCCTTGTAGCAGGTTTAATGATGATTTTTTTGTTGGTTTTTCAGGATGTATGGCCTTTCTCTCCTGGGCACGATGTTGGAGGCTTGTTCTTGTTGGGGGTATATGGTGGATTTTTTCAAAAGTCTGAATGAGTCTATATATTTATCAAATGAGGGGTTCTCCAGGGGGGGTGGCCGTTGACCCCCTTCTTGGTTATTGGGTCCCTCTTCCCTTTAGCCCGGGGTTTTTTTGAATCTTCTGTACATGAAGTATTCCCCCAGGGGCATCTCCTGAAAAAATTTTCCTATCATCAGATTCGTTTTTTTTCCGGCCTTTTGGCAAAATGAAGTCCCCCTAGAAAACACGGAAGCTCCACTTTTCTGGGTTGTAATCTGAGAATTGATGACACAGTTATGCTTTTGTGTTGGAATGGGTGTTGTCAGAGTTTAGTTTTGGTTTTGTTTTTTTATCTGTTTGTTAGATCCCGGGAAAGGAGGCGCAATTTTGTAGTTTCTTTTTTTTTTTGTTTTTTTAATCAGAAAGGTCCGTATTTGTTATAGTATTGTTGTAAATTTTTTCTCTGTGCTTTCTGTAAGTGTTTTCCTCAGGTTTCAAATTTTCCTTTGGGTTTACTCCTTATCTGTAGCAACATGCAAAAAATGGTTCCCCCAGTCTTTCGAATCCCGTGCAAAAGGTTTTGTGCATAATGGGGATGTAGGGTGAAGAATTGGGTTGTAATCCAATCCTTTGGGGAATTTGATTCTCCTTTTGCATTTAGATAAGAAAAAAATGGTCGTGTCCCTTTGTGCCGTTTTTTTCAAAGTGGGTTTCAGTTCCAAAAGATGCGGGGAAATTCTGGTATCCTCCATTTTGATATAGGGAAAAAATGTGTATCTTCGTACCCTGTTAGCCCGTAATAAAAAATTTTGACTTGGGCCCAGGGGTTTACCTTTTAAGGGCTAAATGAAAAAGTGGTAACAAATTGCAAGCTTTTGAGATACTAGTCTCTTCATCGCATAGATAATAAACATCTGAAAATAATTTTAACACAAAATAGCACGAAAAAATGCAAAAGGGGGACAAGGCATGAAGCAAACTGTCTTTTTGGCAGAGGGTTAAAAAAATGCTAGTTTAAGTTAGTCATATTATGTTAATCCCCCTTTCCATAATGCTTCTGCTTTTATGTACTTGTCTACCATTTCATTTTTTTTTGTGCTTTTTTGTATAAATATGTGATCTTTAAAGTTTATTGTCTATGCCTGATGAAGAGACCCGGTATTTGAAAGTTGCAATTTTTTCCATCTTTTCAGTTAGCCATTAAAAGGTACAACCACTGAGGACTCTAATCTAAATATTTTTTTGTTCATAGATAAGGAAAAAGGTTTTTTCCCCTTGTTGGGTTGGTATTGTTTTTAACCAAAAGGTCGGGGAGCAATCCAATTGTGAACGATTTTTTCCCTTTTAAGAGATCACAAGAACTAGAGTGGGGCCCCTTTCCCCCCCAGCCTGGTTCCCTTTAAATGACTAAAAACCATGTTTTCTTTCTTTTTTAAACCCCCATTTTTTTTTAAACTGCATCTGTCAAACTTATTGTCTCTTTTTGTTACACTTTTTATTTTTAAAAGCTTGCCTTTTTTTTGGGAAAAAACCTAAAAATTTTTTGTTTTTTCTCCTGCTCTAAAAAATCTGCAGGCCGAACACCGCTACTTTTTGGGGTTGCAGGCCCCTTTTGAAAATTTTAAAAAAAGCCTAGCTGGGGGCGCAAAAAAAGGGGTAAAGTTTAATCTTTGGGGACGCTGGCAGTGCCGGGGGGTTTATAAGGTCGCCCTGCACCCGGGGAAATTAAATTTCCCCTCTGCAGGCCCCCAAAAACCAGCAACATCCAAGTGCCCCCGCTGGCCCAAATTCCCCCTATGCAGTTCCCTGATGACCTAGGGAAGGGGCCCCAAAGAGCTCAATTCCAAGGGGAAGGGGTGTTATAAATCCCTCATTTTTGGGGGTGGAAAAGCGCGCCTCGTGGTGGATTCCAACGGGGGGCAGCGGTGGATCAAAGGTGCCCCCCGGGCTACCGTGTGGGGGACGGTGTCCCCTTCCACATTTTGGGGGCGGGGGGATAAAAACCGTGACCCCCGGGCTACCGTGGGCGGATTGTGCCCTTTCCAAATTTGGTGGAAACTTTGGTGGGGGTCATCTTAAAAGCCCCGGGCAGGATAAAGCCCCCAATCCCATAGGACAAAGTCCAGGTATTTCAGCGCTCACATTAATTGGTGTACCAATTTTGTAAAATGCCAAGGGGGGGTCTGTATGTGGGGAGAGGGCAAAAACTGAGAACAAGGAAATTTCATGCCCACAATAAAAAAAAAAAATGGATTTACCTGGCCCAAAAACTTTTGATCCCCGGCAAGCAGACAGATATGGAATTCTTGTAAAAATTAACTTCAAATCTAGAAGGGTAGAAAAGTCGGGAAATAAACTTTGAACCTTTTAAAAACCCTTGTGGGGGAATTTAACCCCCGGTTTTTTCGTTTTCCCAAAAATTAAGGAATCTGCCTCCCCGACCTTTTAGGGCACCAACCAATACCCAACCCCAACAGGGCTAATAAAACCCACCCTTACTATGAAATTTTATTTAGTTAATCCCCCTGCCATAAGACAGTTCTGCTTCTGTCCTTTTCCTACCATGCATTTTTTTTGTGCATTTTGTTATAAAATGGATTCTTCAGTGGTATTTCAGCCTGATGAAAAGACCCCAGTATCTCAAAGCTTCAATTTTTTACCATCTTTTCATTAGCCATTAAAAGGATCAACCCTGAGGACCTCAAATCTAAAAATTTCTATCTACTGGCTAACACGGCAAGAAAAACCTTTTCCATACAAAAAAAGGGGGAAACCAAAGTCCGCTCTTTATGGGAAATGAAAACCCTTCTGAAAAAAGGCACAAATGGACAGCGAACCCTTTTTTTTTATCTAATGAAAAAAGGAAATCAATTCCCAAAGGACCGGTTTTAAAACCCAATTTTCACCCTACAATACCCTTACAAAAACCTTTTTCCGGACTTTGAAAGCGGAACCATCTTTTGCGTCTGCAAGCTAAGGAGAAAGCCAAGGGCAATTTGAAATCTGGGAAAAACTTTCAGAAAGCACAGAGCAAAAATTACAACTACATAACAAACTGGGCCTTTCTGATTAAAAAAGGGGAAAAAAAACTACACAGGCCTCCCTTCCGGACTCTTACAAACAGATCAAAAAAAACCAAAATAAACTCGCAAACCCCTCCATTCCGACCAAAAGCATTAACGTGTAATCAAATTTTCCGTTCAAAACCCCGCAAAGTGGGCTTGCCGGCTTTTAGAGGTTCATTTTTCCCACTAAGGCCCGGGTAAACCAATCTGCAGTGATTGGAACATTTTTTTTAGGGGAAATGGCCGAGGAAACTTCAATATACAGAAATTCAAAAAACCGGACGAAGGAAGAGGGTCCAAAACCAAGAAGGGGGCAAGGCCCCCACCTGGGGCCCTCTTTTATAAATATATAACCTTCGACTTTGATAAAAACCACCTCATAGCCACCAAAAAACAAACCTCCCCAAATCGTCCCAGAGAAAAGGGGCCTACGCCTGAAAACCAACAAAAATCATCATTAAAAATGCTGACAAGGGGTCAAATCATGATAAAACACAGCATATGGGGAAAAAACGCAATTACGGGCAACCCAACAGAAAATGGGTCGGACCCACACAGGGCTATTTCAAGGAACAAGCAAGTTTTGGGACTTTTCGTCGACAAATCCTAAAGTTGACCGCCAAAATCCAAAACAGGGCATTTACATGCTTCCCAAAAAACCACAAAGCCGGAAATCCCGGGGGGCCCATTTTTTCATGTGTGGGCACCCTTACTGAGCAATATCTGGAGGGGGTAAGAGGGTGTTTTTTAAACCCGGTAAAGGATACACCCACTACATTCAGGACACAACTGACCTACTGAATAAACTAGCAGCAATAGGTTCTCTACCAAAAGGGGAACCATCCTGGCCACCATGGATGTGGAATCTTTGTACTCTAATATCCCACACCAGGATGGATTAAATGCCTGCAAAGTCTTCTGGGAAAACACCGGGAATGATGCTGATTCTGTGGTAAACTCACAAATTTCATCCTCACCCACAATTATTTTCGAATTTTGACAACAAGATCTATCTTCAGGAGACTGGCACAGCTATGGGAAGTAAAATGGCTCCACAGTATGCAAATCTTTTCATGGCAAGCTTGAAGCGAATTTTTGTCCTCCTCCCCATCAGGCCTGGGGCCTACTACCGCTACATTGATGACATTTTAATCATCTGGAGGGAGTCTGAACAACAGCTAAAGACGTTCCATGAACAGTTCAATCAATTTCATCCCCCCAAATAAACTTAACACTTAACTACCCAGCACTGAAATTAATTTTTTAGACACCACCATTAAGCTAAAGAACAATAAATAGAGACACCCTGTATCAAAGCCAATCGACCGTCAACATATCTTAAAGGGACAGTTTCCATCCTAAACACATAAAAAACTCTATTGTCTACAGCCAAGCCATCAGATACAACCCGTATATGTTCCAACCCATGGATAGAGATGAACACCTTGGTCGCCTCAGAAAGACTTTTTTGAACCAGGGCTACCATCCAAGAACAATTGAAAACCAAATTACAAGAGCCACCAGAATATCAAGGAATCACCTGCTACATTACAAAGCTAAAGAAGAAAAATAACCGGGTGCCTCTAGTGGTCACCTACAATCCAAGTCTGGAGATGCTAAGGGGAGCTGCACGGAAACTACAACCTTTACTACAAAAAGATGCCCGATTACAATCCATATTTTCCAGACCCCCCACTACTATTTTTAGGCAGCCCCCAAATCTAAGAAGCATCATTGTCAGAAGCTCCCTGTCCTCCCCAACAGCTGCAGGTACCTTTCCTTGCAAACAAAAGAAATGCAAAACCTGTACATCTATAATGACCACGGACAGGATAAAGATCCCCAACTCCCATCAGGACTACAAGATACCAGGTACTTTCAGCTGCATCACATCTAATGTGGTGTACCTAATTATATGTACTAAATGTCCAACTGGGGGTCTGTATGTGGGGGAGACCGGCAAAAACTGAGAACAAGGATGAATTCTCATCGCCACACAATAAGAGAAAAAAGAATGGATTTACCTGTGGCCAAACACTTTTGTATGCCCGGACATAGCATGACAGATATGGAATTACTTGTATTAAAATCTAACTTCAAATCTGAGAAGGATAGAAAAGTCTGGGAAATAAACTTATGATGACCTTTGACACTCTTAGTGCTGGATGAATATATCCCAGAGTTTTATGTCGTTCTACAACAATTAAGGAATCTGCCTCCCTGACCTTTTAGGGTCATACACAACACAATACCAGACCCCAATCAGAGGCTAATAAAACCTCACTCCTTATCTATGAACAGTCAATTTATGTTAATCCCTCTGCCATAATGACAGTTCTGCTTCATGTCACTTGTCCTACCTATTGCATTTTTTCTGTGCTATTTTGTGTATAAATATGTGATTCTTCAGATGTTGTATTAGTCTATGCCTGATGAAGAGACCTGAGTAGTCTCGAAACTCGCAATTTGTTACCATCTTTTCAGTTAGCCATTAAAAGGTATCAACCACTGAGGACTCTCAAGTCTAAATATTTTTCTATCTACTGGCTAAACGGTACGAAGATACACATCTTTCCTATATCAAGAAGGATGGGAGATTTGTTGGCAGAGAGCTGCTGATACATTGTAACACAGGGACGTCAGCAGTACAGGAGGTGAGTGATGTGGGGGTGCAGACACCCATAGACCCCTGTCCACTGCTCACACCTTACAGTGATAATTGCTCTATGGCCTCTGGACGCTCTCCCCATCCCATGTTCAGAGCACAGTGTGTGATGATCACACTCCTGCACTCTGAACACTGCAGGCTGGCGGTGAGCGGTGATTTAGCATCGCCGGTCGCCGCTCACCGCCGATATTTACCTCACTCCGGAGCTGCGCCCTCTCTCCCCGCCACCTCCAGTCCTGTCACATCTCTGCAGTCTCCTGTAACCGCGCGAAAGTGGAGCTCACAGATATACTGTGGGCTCCGGTAAAATGGCGACGATCTCCTCGCTCTGCTGTGATCTGGACAGCCCAGGGGGGGGGTGCCCAGATCACAGCAGGGAGCAGCTCAATGCAAGGTATAGGGTCGGCGGGCGACCGCTGTCTCCTATGCCCAGGGCAGCCATATTTGGGAAAAAATAAATTTATATTAAGTGTAAAGAGGAGGCATATCTAAAGAAGAATATAATGCTGTCTGCAGGGAATGCAGGCAAGCGTTAGAACAGCTAAAGCCATAATGATGCGAGGTTTGCAGGGAGAACCAAAAGCAGCAAAAAAGGATTTTGGGGAATATCAAAAGCAAACGAAAAGTCAAAGATGCTATAGGATTTTACAGAATGAAAAAGGTGAAGTGGTCAGAAATGATGCTGAGAAGCCGAACTTTAAAATTCCTATTTTGCATCTGTGTTCTCTAAGGAAGTAACTGTACCATCAACTGATCTTCACAGTGCCATTGAAGGAATAAAAGAATCCACACTATCCATAAACAGAGAGATGGTTAGGGAACACTGACCTAATTTACATGAATTTTGTCTCCTGGTCCAGATGAAATTACATCCTATGGGTCAGAAAGAGTTAGCAGAGGAAATTGCAGAACCACTAGCCAGAATCTTTGAAAAATCCTGTAGAACAGGAGAAGTCCCAGAAGATTGGAGAAGGGCAAATGTCCCTATCTTCAAAAAAGGAAAGAAGACAGAGCCAGGAAATTACAGGCCAGTGAGCCTTACTTCTATACCAGAAAGATCTCTGAACAAATTATTAAACAGCATGTATGAAAAGTATTTGGGTAAGAATACAGTAATTAACCAGAGCCAGCATGGGTTTGTAGCAAACAAGTCATGTCTGACTAATCTAATTTCCTTCTATGATGGAATCACTGACTGGGTGGATCAGGGAAATGTGGTAGATATAGTATATCTAGACTTCAGCAAAGCATTTGATAAAGTATCTCCTACTATCCCTTATTGAGAAAATGACTAAAGAAAGGGGATCAACAAGGCTACGGTTAGGTGGATTCATAACTGGCTCAGTGATCATACTCAAAGAGTGGTAATAAAAGGTTGCACATCCAATTGGAAGAGTGTTTCAAGTGGGGTACCAAAAAACTCTGTCCTGGCCCCAGTGTTGTCCAACATCTTTATAAATGATTTAGGTAGGAGAACTGAAAGTAAATTGATCAAAGCTAGGAGGGATAGCTAACTCTAGAAAGACAGAGAAGGATTCAGAAGGATCTAGAGAAGCTTGAACAGTGGACAGTGACTAATAGATTGGTACTTATCGAAGAAATGTAAGATTCTACATCTGGGCAAGAAAACGAAAATTACATTTACAGAATGGGAGGAATAGAACTAAGCAACAGCACGTGTGAAAAAGACTTGGGTATACTAAAAGATCACAGACTGCACATGAGTCAACAGTGTGATGCAGCAGCAAAAAAGGCAAACACAGTTCTAGGATGTATTAAGAGAAGCATAGAGTCTAGATCACGTGAAGTCATTATTGCCCTCTACTCCTCTTTGGTCAGACCTCATCTGGAATACTGTGTCCAGTTCTGGGCACATTTTAAAAAAGACATTGAAAAACTGGAGCAAGTTCAAAGAGCGACCAGGATGGTGATCGGACTACAAGTAATGTCCTACGAGGAACGGTTACAGGATCTGGGGATGTTTATCTTAGAATCATAGAATAGTAGAGTTGGAAGGGACCTCCTGGGCCATCTGGTCCAACCCCCTGCTCAAAGCAGGATTCTCTAAATCATCCCAGACAGATGTCTGTCCAGCCTCTGTTTGAAGACTTCCATTGAAGGAGAACTCACCACCTCTCGTGGCAGCCTTTCCACTCATTTATCACCCTAACTTCCAAAAAAGAAGACTAAGAGTAGACTTAATAGCTGTCTATAAATATCTGAGGGCTGTCACAGTGTAGAGGGATCATCATTATTCTCATGTGCACAAGGAAAGACTAGAAGCAATGGGATGAAACTGAATGGGAGGAGACACAGATTAGAAATTAGAAAAACTTTTTGACAGTGAGGGTGATCAATGAGTGGAACAGGCTGTCACGAGAGGTGGTGAGTTCTCCTTCAATGGAAGTCTTCACACAGAGGCTGGACAGACATCTGTCTGGGAAGATTTAGAGAATCCTGCTTTGAGCAGGGGGTTGGACATGATGACCCCGGAGGTCCCTTCCAACTCTACCATTCTAGGATTCTATGATCACAGAGGATATAAATTTTACAATAGGATTGTACAGTAAATTCCTATGTGAGGTCCTATAGAAAGACAATCACTTTTTTGGGAGGTGATGTTTTGCGATTGCTACTTACCTGCTGTGGGGTCTAAGACGGATGAGGGACGGGTCCAGGTGCTATCGGCATGGGGAACAGGTACCCCTGGATGCAGTGTTTGGGGTGGCTTGACTGGCTGAAGAGAAAGTTTAGAAAATTTGCATTAGGGGGGACAATGATGGTCCTGGGGAATCCAGAGAACACTCTCACCCCCTCCCAAGGTCTGGTGGCGCACGCTGTGTTACCCACATTAGTGCAAACATTTTTGGAATCTTTTTTGTAATTTTTTTATATCCTGCGATTTCCATCTAAGCAGCAAATCGCAAGTATCCACTGATGTTCATGGCACAAACAGCTCTAAATCTGGCTCATTTCGTTAATAAATCTGTCCCATAGCAGACAGGACGTTTTTTTTGGAGTAAAGGAGTAAAAACATTTATAAATGTGGGTGAGCGCTGCTATTAGTATAGTCACCAGGCCACCAGGGGTTTTGTAATAAAGCCCCGACCAACCAGTACAAACCAGGCAGCACCCCCCCGGCCCCGGTATATATAGTGACCCACCCCTCCGGCCTCTGTATATAGTGACCCACCCTCCCCACCCTCGGCATATAGTGACCCACCCCTCCGGCCTCTGTATATAGTGACCCACCCCCCGGCCTCTGCATATAGTGACCCACCCCTCCCCACCCTCGGTATATAGTGACCCACCCCTCCCGGCCTCTGTATATAGTGACCCCCCCCCGGCCTCTGCATATAGTGACCCACCCCTCCAGCCTCTGTATATAGTGACCCACCCCCCCGGCCTCTGTATATAGTGACCCACCCCTCCGGCCTCTGTAGTGACCCACCCCTCCGCCCCGTATTAAATGACTCACCCCCTGGCCCCTGTATATAGTGACCCCCCCCTCCAGTTTGTATATGGTGACCCCCCCCCCCCCTCTGTATAGGTGACCCACCCCCCCAGCCTTGTATTATGCCCCCCCTCCGCTCGCATATAGTGCCCCCCCCCCCGGCCCCCTGATATAGTGACCCCCCCCGCCCCCCCCTTTATAAAGGTACCCTCCCTCCGGGCCCCTGTATATGGACCCATCCCCAGCCCCGTTATAGGAAACCCCCCTCCCGGCCTCTGTATATGGTGACCCACCCCCCCCGGGCCCTTTATTGGGGACCCACCCCCGGCCTTCATTAGGACCCACCCTTCGGGCCCCTTTTATAGGGGCCCACCCTCCGGGCCCCTTGTATATAGTGACCCACCCCCCCAGCCCCTTTTATTTGTGACCCCCCCCCCTCCAGACTCTGTATATTGGACCCACCCCTCCGCCCCGGCTTGTATATAGTGACCCCCCCCCTCCGGCCTCGTATATAGTGACCCCCCCCCAGCCTCTGTATATATGACCCCCCCTTCGGGCCCCTGTATATAGTGACCCCCCCCCCCGCCTCTGTATATAGTGACCCCCCCCCGGCCCCTTTTTTATGGTGACCCCCCCCCCCCGGCCCCTTTTTTTGTGACCACCACTCCGGTTCTGTTAAAAAGTGACCCCCCCCCCGGCCTCGCATTAGTGACCCACCCCCCCGGCCTCTGTAATAGTGCCCACCCCTCTGCCTCTGTATATAATGACCCAACCCCCGCGGCCTTGTATATAAGACCCAACCCCCCTC
>JARQOD010013997.1:0-12370 GCA_033576555.1 Oophaga sylvatica
TGTAGCATTCCAGGGGTTTAGCTCTAGGATCGCTGTCTGGGTAGACAGAATGGCACGGAAACAGTTCATTCAGACAGCAATTATGGTAAAAACTGGCCGCAACCAGTTTTATTAAAGTCCACAGCAACAGATAAAACAAAGCATAAACAAAAGACCTAGGCTTGTCTAGCCACTAATTACACTTATGTAATGTCCCTTTCTATCAGGAACCCAGACTCTATCAGTCTGTGCCCAAAACAACACATATGATATATGTTACCAGTATGGAGTTTCCCAGATACTCCTCCTTATGTCTGAAGGTCCACCCGACGTCCAGACTTGAGAGAGATCCACTCCTATTCAGTAGTCATTATCCTGGAGGTTCACAGAGACACTCTGTGTCCGGGGTACCTCTAACCCAGACTGAGACAGCTCCCCTCCTTTCAGTAATCATCAGCATGGAGGTTCACAGAGACACTCCTTGTCCGGGGTCCTTCCTGCACCAGACTGAACGCTCTCCCCTCTTCAGTAGCTTATCCGCATGCATTCTCACAGAGACTGCTTCCTTGTGCCAGGACACCTCTCTGTGTCCAGGCAGACAGCTCTAACACTCTTGCTTATCCGCATGGATTCTCACAGGACTGCTTCTGGCCGGACACCTCCTGTGTCCAGGCTAAGACAGCTCAACACTCTTGGAGACTGTTTCTTGTGCCAGGACACCTCCCTGTGTCCAGGCTAAACTAGCTCTCTGACTGTGTTCCAGACACCTATTTCTGGCTTCTTAATTAACAGCTGAGTGGTTACAGGTTTGAGCTGCAAGTATGCACTGAGTGGAAGGTGTAATGACCTTTCTCTACCACCAGGTCTACAAAGCCATACACCTCCCTTATACCAGTCAGCAAAGCACCCAGGTGAAATATACACCCCATCTAACCCACATATTCTCACTGTCTCACATATCCCCCCCCTCTTCTCCAGACCGGAGGGCTGGTCATCCAGACCGGAGGACTGGTCAACAAACCTCAAGAGACAGTGAACACAGCTCAAGTCATGGCCCACATCATCTTCATCTTTATCTTCCATTAAGCAGGGTTTCTATACCCTTACACACACACACACACACTGTGTGATGTCACAGTCATGTGACCAGTCAACTGAGGGAAGGAACATGGACAGTCAAAACATACATACTGATCCATTAAATGAATGCCAGCCAGCGCTGCATTACCCATCCGTCCCCTCTGCATACAACTTTATCCTAGGTATTTAGACACATACCCCTTGGGTGGGTTTGTAGGTGACTGGACCCGCCCAGCTCTCCAAGTCACCTGGAAGCCTCCCAATGTATAGCACAAGTCTCAGCAGTAGATCTGCTGAACCAAAATATATCCAGGCTTCCATCACAGGGCCACCCACCTCTGCGATACATACCGTCCATCCATCACATGCCTCCATGCATATCCTGAGGGCCATACCCAGTGCCCCCTCTGTTCAAATTTGTGGGGTCGAACACCTGCCACCCGACCAGAGATCCCCCTCGGTCGCCTCTGCCAGTCACCCCGTCTCAGTTGATTTTGGGCACTATGCAATATCACCTCTTTGTTAGGCCTCTCCCGCCCCCAGCGGTCAGAACGTTGGCCTTGTCCTTGTGTCGGTGTCACCTCACCCGACCTTTCTTTCCCGAACTGACCCCCTACCGTCGTTGCGGCCACGAGTCCATCGTCCAGTCAAGCTCACTGGTAGCTCTGAGTCTGACTCTCTGTCTTTTCGTCCGCCACCGGGTCTCACACTCAGCCGTGAGCTAACAGAAGCGTCATCTCTACCCCTCATTGTTTTAGCACGTCTACTGCCAATCCCCAGGGAAGCCTCTCGTCTCTCCCTTTCTTGGGCTGGAAGTAGTCGCTCTCTTTGTTCCAACTGTAAAACATCCTCAGATGGCATCTTCTGTCTGGCTGTAAGGTCAGCATCAGCCTTCTTCTCAGGACTCTCAACCTCTTCTGCTACCATGCCTTCCTCATTTGCACTGGTTGCTTTATTGTCATCAGATGATTCATTATCACTCCCACTATCCCTGTCTGACCCCTTTTTCTCAGCCACATCTGGCTCACCTTCAGGGCTAGACACTTCACTTTCATTCACATCCGGCTCACGTCAGGGTTATACAATTTATTCTCATTCCATCCTGCTCACTTTCAGGAGTATACAATTTATTTTCATTCACATCTTGCTCACTGTCAGGGTTATACAACTCATTCCCATTCACATCTTGATTCTGGAACCTTATTAACATGTTATCCTCAACATTAACTTCACCATCTGGTCCCTCAAGTATGTGACTATGTGACAACCCCAGCACTATACCTCCATATAGCTCAGGTACCAGGAGCTGACTCACGACCTCTCCCTGGACTTCAGTGTCCCTAAACAGTAGGTTATTGTTCATGGCAGCATGAGGAAACCTCTCCTCAGAGCCAGGCTCTTGGGGAACCTCATTCAGAACAATTACATTTTCCTGTGCCGTTTTAAGAGTGGGGTCTCGCACCGGCTCTCTCCCAAAATTGTCACAGGACACAGGCAGGTCAGGGACACTCGGTTCCCGAGAACCACCATCCTCGTCTCCCAACATCACCTGCAAAGAATTTCATCTTTATCACGGTCATCATCAGTATCATCACTATTATGATTAGCATCATCATCATTATCAATATCATCATCACTATCACACAAGATAAACGGCCCACTAACATTGTGTTCCGCCCCTCGGGACTGCGTACCCTCAGTAGGGGCTTCATCACACTGTCCATCAGAATCACCCTTCCCCAGAGATCCTTAGACCGGGGAAAGTCATTACACAATACAACGGGGTGCACCAGTTCTTCACTACCCCCACTTCACATGAAACCTCCCCGAGTTTAGGGACCAAGTCCACGGCAGTCTCTGGGTAGACTTTGGTGTCTCCATGGATGCACACCATACTCAAGTGCTTATCAGGGATGAAGTCCCTATCAATCAGGCTGTCACATACGGAAGTCACTGGACTCTCTGAGTCCAAGAGGGCCTGCGCTGAGCAACCATTTGTAACCACCGGGACACCTGTGGTCCAGTCTCTTCGGTTGCGGTGGTCACACACACAGGTTCTGCGCAGAGAGAGAGGGATCTGCCAACATCACGGCACATAGGCTCCCCCTCTAGTGGACAGTTGGCTGCAATTTCACGACATCTCCAACACTGTCCATCACACTCTTCCACCCACATGTCCCCTCGGGCCTGAACCCGCTTATCAGCATACCCCATGTCCCCAACAGCTGGAACGCTCTTACCGGGAGAGTTCGACGTCCGGGAACTCTGAAGTGACGTCCTCTCAGACGGCTGTACCTCAGGAGAACATGCTCGGTGTAGCGGTTCACTGTAGGACATGCTCGGGTGTAGTGGTTCACTACCACCTTTTCAACTCCATAATCAGGCCTGCTGACTGCAGACTCCAACTGTATCTCCAGTCATGAACTCCCCTGGCATGGGCTGCACCGTAACACCCAGCGGGTACGATCTCCGCTTTCAACTTGACATAGTCTTCGCTGTCCTGCTTGCTCAGGTCAGCATAGGCCACCTGGGGCACTCCAATCAATAGGTGCGACATCATGCCACTCAGATAGGGCAGTCTCCTCTCGCCAGTCTCTCAAACCTAGTGAGATTACCTCCACATCATCACGGTGTCATCTTTTCCAGAGTCTTACGCCTCTTTACATCGGACAAGTCGGGTGCCTTCACAACATTACCTGAGACGCGGTGCGGAGCTGCTGTCATGTGTGCATCGCCACGAGATCGTCGCGGTTGCACATTCTGACTTCTCACAGCTGAGTTGCTGTTTCTTTGTGTTTGGCAGTTAGGGAGTTAATTCTGTCTGTGCTCAGTTCTGGACTGGGTGCAGTTTCTCCCGGCTGCAATTAATTATTTGTTGATTGGTTTCCTTTAAATCTCTGGTTGTCTGTGTTGGGAGTTGCCAGTGAAATTCTTCATGCAGACCACAGATAGGATTGTATCTGTATAGACTTAAGTTAAAGAGCTCCTTAGTTGTTTTAAGCTCACCTTGCTTAGAGTTTAATATCCCAGATCATTTATGTTCCTTCTGTGTTTGAGTGTGTATGCAAGTCTGTGTTTTCTCCAGTCTGTCTTATATGTCTAATCTGTGTATTTAGCAGAGATCAGCCCATATCCCTTTGGTGGTAATCAGAATCCTTCTTAGGACTGATTACAGGGTTCAGGGACTGATAGGAGACAGGGTTAGGCTGGAGACTTGGACCTCTGAACCATTATCAGTACCTCCAAGGTGAGGGATTAGTTAGGACCCCAGTTTAGGGTCAGGTTAGACCCCCGGTCCTCCTCTTTCCTGTGACAGTGTATCAAGTCCTCAAGATTAACCCTGAGTTCAACGGATATCGTGTCAGGTAAATCTATTCTATATTTACATGCTGATGTTGCTAATCTATATGTTGTATAGAGTGTTGTTCTTTTAAGAATAGTTTACTGACATCGTACACATATCATAAGACCGCGTGACATTTTCACTGGCCATAAAATTATTCCCAGTTGCCATGGATCCAGTAGCCCAGCTGGCTCTGCAGTTGCAGGGATTATCCATGGAGCTGACGGACATTAAGTCCAAAGTTTTGTCTCCCTCGGAGCAAACCAGATTTGAACCTAAAGTAGCTCTCCCGGACAGGTTCACTGGTGGGCGAGACAAATTTTTTACCTTCAGGGAAGCATGTAAATTGTATTTTCGGCTTCGGCCTCGATCATCAGGGAGTGAAGAGCAGAGAGTGGGAATTGTTATCTCGCTCCTACAAGGGGACCCTCAATCCTGGGCCTTCTCCCTTCCTCCGGGATCCCCGCTCTACAGTCAGTAGATCGATTTTTTACTGCCTGGGTTTGGTATATGATGACCCAGATCGGGTCTCTCTTGCTGAGACAAAATTACGTAAGATACAGCAGGGAGATCGTCCGGCGGAGGAATTTGCTTCTGAGTTCCGTAGATGGGCCACAGATACTCAGTGGAATGACCCAGCTCTTAGAAGCCAGTTTTGTCATGGGCTTTCTGACAAATTAAAGGACGTTTTGGCTCAGTATGATTCTCCTCCATCACTGGAGGCTGCTATGGCCCTAGCTATCCGTACTGATAGACGGCTCCGGGAGAGGTGCGAGGTAACTCCGCCCCCTGTTGTTACTCCACCTACTACTAAAGTCCCTTATGTTGAGGTTCCCCTTGTCTGTTCGGAGGAGCCTATGCAGTTGGGAGGGACATCATTTCGTAGGAGGGGATTGGCGGTACGCCGCAGGACTAGAAGGTGTTTTTTCTGCGGGAAAGAGGGACATTTTGTTGGGGGATGTCCATCCCGTGCCTTGTTGAGCAAAAAGTCGCCGGAAAACTGTTAATCCCAGGTTGTGTGGTGGACGACAACCTGGGAGTATGTATTTCGTCCGCTAGTTCTTCTCAGTTCCTTGTACCAGTGGAGGTGGTGGTTGGTACGAGAGTGGAGAGATTTTCTGTTCTTCTTGATAGTGGGTCCGGGGCTAATCTGGTTGACGCTCAGTTTGCTCAGGCTCAAGGTATGCATCTGAGTGTATTGGTCAAACCGATCCCTATATTCTCCATTGACGCCAGGCCTCTCGGCCAAGGTAGCTTTGTTCATGAGGTTCATAACATTGACCTTCGGGTAGGGGCAATACATAGGGAACTATTATCTTGTTATGTGTTGGAGGGTCTACCTACTCCTATTGTGTTGGGACTTCCTTGGTTGGTTAAACATAACCCTGTGATTAATTGGCAGTCCAGAGATAAAGCCAATGGGGGAGTTTTGCAAAAGTAACTGCATGAACACAGTCATCAGTGCGGTCGTGCCTAGTACTTTGCCTCCTTTTTTGGAGGACTTTGGGGATGTGTTCTCTGAGGAGGGGTGTCAGGAGTTGCCTCCTCATCGCGTGTATGACTGCTCTATTAATTTACTTCCTGATGCTAAGTTACCTAAAGCTAGGTTATATAACCTTTCTGGTCCTGAGAGGCAGGCTATGAAAGATTATATTTCGGAAAGTCTGGCCAAAGGGCATATTAGACCTTCATCTTCCCCAGTGGCCGCGGGGTTCTTCTTTGTGAAGAAAAAAGATGGAGGCCTACGCCCTTGCTTGGATTTCCGCGAACTTAATCGGATTACTGTTCGAGATCCGTATCCACTCCCTCTGATTCCTGATCTCTTCAATCAAATTGTTGGCGCCAAATGGTTCTCTAAATTGGATCTCAGGGGGGCGTATAATCTGATTAGGATAAAAGAGGGGGATGAGTGGAAAACGGCGTTTAACACGCCGGAGGGACATTATGAGAACCTTGTCATGCCTTTTGGTCTGACTACTGCACCAGCAGTGTTCCAACATTTTGTTAATGACATTTTTCGTCATCTGGTGGGGCTGTTTGTGGTCGTATATTTGGATGACATTTTAATTTACTCACCAGATCTTGTGTCTCACCAGGAGCATGTGAGACAGGTGTTGCAGATCTTGCGAGACAATAAACTATACGCCAAACTGGAAAAGTGTGTATTCGCCGTACAGGAACTTCAGTTTTTGGGTTTCTTGGTGTCAGCCTCCGGTTTCCGTATGGACCCTGAAAAGGTGAGAGCAGTGCTTGAATGGGATCAGCCAGAGGATCTTAAGGCTCTGCAGCGTTTTCTGGGGTTTGCTAACTACTACCGGAAATTTATTTGTAATTTCTCATCTGTTGTCAAACCTCTCACTGACATGACAAGAAAAGGGACGGATTTTTCTAAATGGTCGGACAAAGCTTGCCAAGCTTTTTCCTCTTTGAAAAAATGTTTTGCTTCGGCACCCGTTCTCATCCAACCAGATGCATCACAGCCGTTCGTTGTGGAGGTGGACGCGTCTGACGTAGGGGTGGGTGCAATATTGTCCCAGGGTCCGTCCCCTGGTAAATGGCATCCGTGCGCTTTCTTTTCTAAAAAATTGTCGTCCGCCGAAAGGAATTATGATATCGGCAATAGGGAACTTTTGGCCATTAAGTTGGCTTTTGAAGAATGGCGTCACTTTTTGGAGGGGGCAGTCCACCCGGTCACCGTCATTACTGATCACAAGAACCTGCTGTATTTGGAATCTGCTAAGCGTCTGAATTCCAGACAAGCTCGATGGTCGTTGTTTTTTACCAGGTTTAATTTTGTTGTCACTTATCGCCCTGGATCTAAGAATGTTAAGGCGGATGCCTTGTCTCGCAGTTTCCCAGGGGCCGGGAAAATGGATGACCCGATTCCTATCCTTCAGGAGGGGGTGGTAGTGTCGGCTGTATGTTCTGAGCTTGAGGAGGAGGTGTTAGAGGCTCAGGGGGACGCCCCTGCAGGACCTCCAGGAGACTGTTTGTCCCAAATCAGTTGAGACAAAAGGTTATTGAGGCACATCATAATTCTGCTTTAGCAGGACATCCAGGGAGTAAGGCTACTTTAGATCTCCTTTCTCGCCGGTTTTGGTGGCCTAACGTTAATAAAGATGTTTTAACTTTTGTCGCGTCCTGTGGGGTTTGTGCTCGCTCTAAGACCCCTCATACCCGTCCGTCTGGGACCCTCTTACCCTTGAAACTTCCGGAGCGTCCATGGACTCATTTGTCTATGGACTTCATCACGGACCTTCCTCAGTCGTCAGGGAAGACTGTCATACTGGTGGTTGTTGACAGGTTCAGTAAGATGGCACATTTCATTGCTCTTCCTGCCCTCCCTAATGCTAAAACTCTGGCGCAGGTGTTCATTGGGGAGATTGTGAGACTTCATGGGTTGCCTTCTGATGTGGTGTCAGATAGGGGGTCTCAGTTTGTGTCCAAGTTTTGGAGGGCATTTTGTTTACGTCGGGGGATGCAATTGTCATTTTCCTCGGCTTTTCATCCGCAGACCAATGGTCAGACAGAGCGTCTGAATCAAAGCCTAGAGACTTATCTTCGGTGTTTTGTCTCAGAGAACCAGGAGGACTGGTCTTCTTTCTTGCCTCTGGCAGAGTTCGCTCTTAACAACAGGCGGAGCGAGTCCACTGGTAAGTCCCCGTTTTTGGGGCATATGGTTTTCATCCCCAGTTTTGTACATTCAATGGGGGGGCCCTTCTGGGGTTCCTGAGGAGGAGCGTTTCTCGTCGTCACTTGCTTCAGTGTGGAGAGGTGTATTGAATAATCTGAGTGCTATGGGGAACCGTTATAAACGTATGGCTGATAGGAGGAGAGTTTCTGGTCCAGATCTTAATGTGAACGATCTGGTATGGTTGTCTACCAGGAATATAAAACTTAAAGTTCCCTCCTGGAAGCTGGGCCCCAGATTCATCGGGCCGTACAGGATCAGTTCCATAATTAATC
Organism: Oophaga sylvatica; assembly: GCA_033576555.1. NCBI lineage: Eukaryota > Metazoa > Chordata > Amphibia > Anura > Dendrobatidae > Oophaga > Oophaga sylvatica. Next base: position 8,369 of record JARQOD010013997.1, read on the forward strand.
CTGTGGCATTTCGTCTGGACCTCCCCCTACGTTTAAAATCCACAATGTGTTCCACAAGTCATTACTTAAGAGGTACGTGGCACCAGTCATACCATCACCTCTACCTCCTCCTCCAGTGGTGGTCAATGGTAACTTGGAGTTTCAAGTGTCAAAGATCATTGACTCACGTCTGAATCGCCGGTCCCTTCAGTACTTGGTGCATTGGAAGGGGTATGGTCCAGAGGAGAGGACGTGGGTTCCTGCGTCTGACATTAACGCAGATCGTTTGGTGCGGACCTTCCACAGAACTCACCCGGGCAAACCTGGCCCTGAGGGTCCGGAGGCCCCTCGTAGAAGGGGGGGTACTGTCATGTGTGCATCGCCACGAAGATCGTCGCGGTTGCACATTCTGACTTCTCAAGCTGAGTTGCTGTTTCTTTGTGTTTGGCAGTTAGGGAGTTAATTCTGTCTGTGCTCAGTTCTGGACTGGGTGCAGTTTCTCCCGGCTGCAATTAATTATTTGTTGATTGGTTTCCTTTAAATCTCTGGTTGTCTGTGTTGGGAGTTGCCAGTGAAATTCTTCATGCAGACCACAGATAGGATTGTATCTGTATAGACTTAAGTTAAAGAGCTCCTTAGTTGTTTTAAGCTCACCTTGCTTAGAGTTTAATATCCCAGATCATTTATGTTCCTTCTGTGTTTGAGTGTGTATGCAAGTCTGTGTTTTCTCCAGTCTGTCTTATATGTCTAATCTGTGTATTTAGCAGAGATCAGCCCATATCCCTTTGGTGGTAATCAGAATCCTTCTTAGGACTGATTACAGGGTTCAGGGACTGATAGGAGACAGGGTTAGGCTGGAGACTTGGACCTCTGAACCATTATCAGTACCTCCAAGGTGAGGGATTAGTTAGGACCCCAGTTTAGGGTCAGGTTAGACCCCCGGTCCTCCTCTTTCCTGTGACAGTGTATCAAGTCCTCAAGATTAACCCTGAGTTCAACGGATATCGTGTCAGGTAAATCTATTCTATATTTACATGCTGATGTTGCTAATCTATATGTTGTATAGAGTGTTGTTCTTTTAAGAATAGTTTACTGACATCGTACACATATCATAAGACCGCGTGACTAGACTCAGGATAGCGGCTAGATTCATCTCCTCTCTGCAGTCCAATCTAGTCAGACTCCCATTCATCACAGGTATCTCGCTTTCAGCTGCAAGTCTGGCTTCCTGCTCGCCAGGTCAGCATAGGCCACCTGGACCTGGTGCGACCAATGCCACTCAGATAGGGGCAGATCCCTTCTCTGCTCCTCAAATCTATGAGAAACTCACATCATCCAGGTTCATCTTTTTCAGGACCGTCTTACGCCTTCTTACAGACAAGTCAGTGCTACAACATTATCTGGACAGGTGCTGAAGCTGCAATCTGCCAACACCGTATTCTCGCTGCTGCTGCAGGATTTGCTGCTGTCTGCTGCATCGCTGTGGAGCTCCATGTCGTGGCCTGACCAGGTACTCAAGACTCCTTCATACTGCCGGACTTATCTGTCTCAACACGGCAGTTTATGTTGCACATTAACTTTGCCATTTGTTCAAACAGCGCTCCATGCTGTCATCCATGCTGTCAGACTTCTCTGTCTTACAACGGCAGTCTTCACTCAAGACATACACACTCTACAGTCTTTGCTGTAAATTTAGCTTCTGCTTGCAGACACTTTTTTTTTTTTTTTCTTGCAATCTTTAGGGCACTGTCTCTTAAGTAACTTCTTTGCTGCTGCACATCCGCATTCACAACGTTCAGCTTGCTGGCATCATTTCTCTGCAGACCCATGGCCACTGTCTCTCAAGACTGCTCCAACAGACGTTTCTGCTGACACACTTTTTTTTTTTTTCTGCTGCTATTTCAATAGACTTCAACCTTTAATGCTGTCTCTCGCCACTGTGCTGCATCACACTCCAGCACTAACTGTATCCAGGCCTGCGCTGCCCCAGCATTCTCCACCAATTGTAGCATTTCAGGGGGTTTAGCTCTAGGATCGCTGTCTGGGTAGACAGAATGGCACGGAAACAGTTCATTCAGACAGCAATTATGGTAAAAACTGGCCGCAACCCAGTTTTATTAAAGTCCACAGAGAAATACATGCAGCCGCACACTCGAGTCCGAGAGCGGGCGGCCGTGCCGGGTGTTGATGCGAGAAAGTCGTGCGACTTACTCGCATCACACTCGCCAGTGTGACGCCGGCCTTAGAAGAAAACCAGATGAAGTAGGTTTGGGTTTTTGAGTCTGGGCCACATAGATTCTAAAGGTGAGGATATCTACTTCATAGAAATCATGGCACTTGCTCTGTACCCAGTTTTTTGCAGCCTTTTGATTTGATAGTAACTAGTCTGGATCACATTCCATTGGGAGCCACTTCATAGGACGGTGTTACACTTTTTCCTTTCACCAGACTTATCCAAAGGTTAAAGCAGAAAAAAAGCGCTGAAAACACTGAATAAATGAAATGGCAAACTGTTTTTGCAATAGAAATAAAATACAAAGTTTTTTAAGCAATTTCTCAGGCATTTTTGAATGGACACGCTCTAAAAACCAAAAAACAACAACTTTGTATGCTCAGCAACATTGATGTTTCACTGTGGGGATACCATAGCTTCCTTCTATCATTTTGTAACCTTGTCTGCAGTATTTCATTTATTATTTTTTTTTTACAATTTGCAAACATAACCTAAGGCTAGTTTCACACTAGGCATTCGGCAAGGGCTGCGTACTTCCTGTCTCAATGCCCCGTCCACTGCCGCACCTCTTCCTTTCAGCTCCGCCTACCTCTGCATTGTCCTGCCTACCCTATCTTTAACATTGGGTATGCAGGCCAAGCGGATGTATGTGGATGCCTCCGCATGCATCATTTTGATTCTGCACCGACCTGCGTCGAGCGCAACATGTTGCATTTGATGCGGTCGCACAGCGTCAAAACGACGCATCCGGAGTGCATCCGCATACATACACGATGGCCTGCATACCTAATGTTAAGGCAGGGTACGCAGGACCATGCAAAGTAGGCGACGCTGAAAGGAAGAGGTGCGTCAGTGGGCGGGCTTGACGGAAGTACGCAGCCCTCCCGAACGCAGTGTGAAGCTAGCCTAAATTAGAATAAAACCTACAATACAATTAAACCATCAAACCCATACATTTTCAGAAAGTAGACACCTGACAAATTGTTAAAATATCAATCAGGACTTTATGCACAGAGGGACTTTCATTCAATTTTGTGTAAAATTGAAATTTTTCAGTAAAAAAATGCATACAATTTTTTATTAGTGGCTAAAAGTCTGACCAGAAAGAAAACTAAATACACACTACCTCTTAAGAATAAGTCTAAACAAGTGCAGAGTAAATAAATACAACTAATGCATGTATCCATATATGCACATCATTGTAATTTTTTGACATACAGTAAATATTTAATAAAAAATTATAAGAATATACATTTATGCCTAAAACTCAGCAGTGGTAACACACAATAAATAATGTAAAATTAATGCTCCAGGTGTGGAAAATTCACGTGTACACAATCATCTACAGGGGTTGGACAAATAATGGAAACACCTAACGTTTTGGCATCATAATCTTCGAACATGTTAGAACATGCAAACAGTGACATATGGTAATGTTTTGTAGTTGATTATTTTGTGTTATGTGATATGTGTATGTAAAATTAACTGATTTGTTTTGCAGAATGTGTAAGAACATTGATGAGAACCTGATACCATTGGCAGACCTCTCAGATTTTCAAAGAGGCCAAATTGTTGTGCTGGTATGGCAGGCGCTAGTGTAACCGAAAGTGCCCGAATGCTTGGTGTGTCAAGAGTACGTCTCCAAAGTAATGACTGCGTTGAAAGAGAAGGAAAAACGTCCGCAGCAAAGCACAGTCTGGCTGAAGTCGAAGTTGACTGAGACAGACCGCGGGCTGTAAAGCGAATTGTAGAGAGGACGGGGAAGACCACGGCCGAAAAACACTGCTGAG
>JARQOD010013998.1:0-12363 GCA_033576555.1 Oophaga sylvatica
TCTTCGGCTGTGACGAGGCATCTAGGGCACCATAGGAACGTCCCACGGCTGCTTCTAGTTGTGCAGTTAGTTTAGGGGTCTGCAACCTATTAGTTTCCAACCTCTCTGGTGTTTGACTGCCTATGCGGTTATCTGCTCCTGCCTCCTCAGCTACCAAAACATAACACAGCATTTTTGCATAGTGCACAGTCTAACTCTATCCCTCACTCCAGCTGCTTCTTTTCCCTATGCTTATCAGAGCAGAATGGGGGATGCACTCCTGATCTGTCATTTATACATGCCGGGTCACAGTGCTACGCTGACCAATCACAGTCATGCCAATATTTGGCATTTTGGTGATGTTTATGCATGTCCACAGACTAAAAGCTTTTTATTGCGCTGCAGCCATTCAAAAACTTTATCTGAACCCGAACAGCACATTGGACATCCTGTTAAAAGTCTGTGTTCGAGGAACACTATGTGACATTCTGTGTCCGGTGCAGACCCCGAATTTTACAGTTTGGTTTCTCTCATCTTAGTAATGGGCAAACACCCCAAAACATTTATCTCCTTATAGAGTTTCTGATTTGGCTTCTTATCCTAAGTTATATGGCAAGGCTTTTTGAAGAGGGCCCTTCGCCAGTTTTAGTATATTAAACTGTTCAAATCATGGAATAAAGGAAACCTAGCTGAATAAAATGTTGATTTTTTTATTTCTTTATTTCTAGGCATTAGTTTGAAAAATGTATATGCTAATTTCCACTTTGGACATATATACAGTGGTGGCCAAAAGTATTGGCACCCCTGCAATTCTGTCAGATAATACTCAGTTTCTTCCTGAAAATGATTGCAATCACAAATTATTTGCTATTTTTATCTTCATTTAATTTGCTTTCAAGGAAAAAACATAAAAGAGAATGAAGCAAAAATCAAATCCTTGATCATTTCACACAAAACTCCAAAAATGGGCCAGACAAAAGTATTGGCACCCTCAGCCTAATACTTGGTTGCACAACCTTTAGCCAAAATAACTGCGAACAACCGCTTCCGGTAACAATCAATGAGTTTCTTACAATGCTCTGCTGGAATTGTAGACCATTCTTCTTTGGCAAACTGCTCCAGGTCCCTGATATTTGAAGGCTACCTTCTCCAAACTGCCATTTTGAGATCTCTCCACAGGTGTTCTATGGGATTCAGGTCTGGACTCATTGCTGGCCACTTTAGAAGTCTCCAGTGCTTTCTCTGAAACCATTTTATAGTGCTTTTGGAAGTGTGTTTTGGGTCATTATCCTGCTGGAAGACCCATGACCTCTGAGGGAGACCCAGATTTCTCACACTGGGCCCTACATTATGCTGCAAAATTTGTTGGTAGTCTTCAGACTTCATAATGCCATGCACACGGTCAAGTAGTCCAGTGCCAGAGGCAGCAAAGCAACCCCAAAACATCAGGGAACCTCCGCCATGTTTGACTGTAGGGACCGTGTTCTTTTCTTTGAATGCCTTTTTTTTTTCCTGTACACTCTATGTTGATGGTTTTTCCCAAAAAGCTCGACTTTTGTCTCATCTGACCAGAGAACATTCTTTCAAAATGTTTTAGGCTTTCTCAGGTAAGTTTTGGCAAACTCCAGCCTGGCTTTTTTATGTCTCAGGGTAAGAAGTGGGGTCTTCCTGGGTATCCTACCATACAGTCCCTTTTCATTCAGTCGCCGACGGATAGTACGGGTTGACACTGTTGTACCCTCGGACTGCAGGGCAGCTTGAATTTGTTTGGATGTTAGTCAAGGTTCTTTATCCACCATCCGCACCATCTTGCATTGAAATCTCTCGTCAACTTTTCTTTTCCTTCCACATCTAGGGAGGTTAGCCACAGTGCCATGGGCTTTAATCTTCTTGATGACACTGCGCACGGAAGACACGGAACATTCAGGTCTTTGGAGATAGACTTGTAGCCTTGAGATTGCTCATGCTTCCTCACAATTTGGTTTCTCAAGTCCTCAGTTCTTTGGTCTTCTTTCTTTTCTCCATGCTCAATGTGGTACACACAAGGACACAGGACAGAGGTTGAGTCAACTTTAATCAATGTTAACTGGCTGCAAGTGTGATTTAGTTATTGCCAACACCTGTTAGGTGCCACAGGTAAGTTACAGGTGCTGGTGATTACACGAATTAGAGAAGCATCACATGATTTTTCAAACAGTGCCAATACTTTTGTCCACCCCCTTTTTTAAGTTTGGTGTGGAATTATATCCAATTTGGCTTTAGGTCAATTCTTTTTGTGTTTATTCATTGACGACAAATTAAATGAAGATAATAATACCAAAGAATTTGTGTTTGCAATCATTTTCAGGAAGAAACTGAGTATTATCTGACAGAATTGCAGGGATGCCAATACTTTTGGCCACCACTGTATACACTGCTCAAAAAAATAAAGGGAACACTCCAATAACACATCCTAGATCTGAATGAATGAAATATTCTCATTGAATACTTTGTTCTGTACAAAGTTGAATGTGCTGACAAAATCACACAAAAATCATCAATGGAAATCAAATTTATTAACCAATGGAGACCTGTATTTGGAGTCACATACAAAATTAAAGCAGACTGTAATGTCCTTAAAACAAGTCAAAATGATGCTCAGTAGTGTGTGTGGCCTTCATGTGCCTGAATGACCTCCCTGTGCCTGTATGACCTCCCTACAATGCCTGGGCATGCTCCTGATGAGGCGTCGGATGGTCTCCTGAGGGATCTCCTCCCAGACCTGGACTAAAACATCCGCCAACTCCTGGACAGTCTGTGGTGCATCGTAACATTGGTGGATGGAGCGAGACTATGATGTCCCAGAAGTGCTCAATCGGATTCAGGTTTGGGGAATGGGCAGGCCAGTCCATAGGTTCAATGCCTTCATCATGCAGGAACTGCTGACACACTCCAGCGACATGACGTCTGGCATTTTCCTGCATTAGGAGGAACCCAGGGCCAACCGCACCAGCATATGGTCCCACTAGGGATCTGAGGATCTCATCTCGGTACATAATGGCAGTCAGGCTACCTCTGGCGAGCACATGGAGTGCTGTGTGGCCCTCCAAAGAAATGCCACCCCACACCATTGCTGACCCACTGCCAAACCAGTCATGCTGACGGATCTTGCAGGCAGCACATCACTCTCCACGGTGTCTCCAGACTCTGTCACGTCTGTCACATGTGCTCAGCGTGAATCTGCTTTCATCTGTGAAGAGCACAGGGTGCCAGTGGTGAACTTGCAAATCCGGGTGTTCTGTGGCAAATGCCAAGCATCCTGCATGGTGCTGTGAGCAAAACCCCCATCTGTGACCGTCAGGCGCTAAGACCATCCTCATGGAGTCGGTTTCTAACTGCTTGTGCAGACACATGCACATTTGAGGCATGCTGGAGGTGATTTTACAGGCCCCTGGCAGTGCTCCTCCTGTTCCTCCTTGCTCAAAGGCAGAGGTAGCAGTCCTGCTGCTGGGTTGTTGCCCTCCTACGCCCCCCTCCACGTCTCCTGGTGTACTAGCCTGTCTCCTGGTAGCGCCTCCAGCCTCTGGACACTACGCTGACAGACACAGCAAACCTTCTTGCCACAGCTCGCATTGATGTGCCATCCTGGATGAGCTGCACTACCTAAGCAACTTGTGTTGGTTGTAGAGTCTGTCTCATGCTACCACAAATGTGAAAGCACAACCAACATTCAAAAGTGACCAAAACATCAGCCAGAAAGCATTGGTAGTGAGATGTGGTCTGTAGTCCCCACCTGGAGAACCACTCCTTTATTGAATGTGTCTTGATAATTGCCAATAATTTCCATCTGTTGTCTATTCCATTTGCACAACAGCACGTGAAATTGATTGTCAATCATGTTGCTTCCTAAGTGGACAGTTTGATTTCACAGAAGTTTGATTTACTTGGAGTTATATTCTGTTGTTTAAGTGCTCCCTTTATTTTTTGAGCAGTGTATATATGATGGCAGTAGCAGAGATTCGTCACTGGGGGTGTTTACTTTTTCCTTTGCATGATGGTTGTTATGATTTGGTAGCTGAGGAGAGCGGGCAAAAAAGGCAATACACCAGAGAGGTTGGAATCTATGGGATTGCAGTACCCTGACTAACCACAACAACTAAAGGCAGCCGTGGAGCGTACCTACGTTGGTCCTAGACGCCTCGTCACAGCCTGAGAAGCTAACTACACCTAAAGATAGAAAGAGGAAAGCTATCTGCCCCGGAGCAGATCCACAAAGAACATAGAAAGCCCCCAAACATGTAATGGCGGTTAGACAAGAAGAAATACTGACACAGACAGAAAATAGTTTGAGCAAACGTTGGGGCCCAAACTTCCTAAATAGAAAAGGATAGGAAGGGCACTTACTGCAATCCCAAAAAACCCTGAAAAGTACCAACGCTACTAATTACAAAAACACCTGAGATCACACGACCTCAAACACCTAAATTAGTTCTCTGGTGTAACAAGAACTAAACAGCAACCACTGAAAAAACTGGAAAAGGCAAATGAACAAACAACAGTGGCAGAACTAAACTGAGAGGAGCACAAGCCCCCGAAGGGGACCCGGCAGATCCCCACAGAAGTGCAGGACAAAATGCAAAAAGCAAGCACAAAAAACTAAAAGAAGAAAATGTCTTATCTGATAGCAGAAGATGCAGGCACGAAACAGCAGGCACAAAGTGAACAGGAATCACAGATGAGACCAGAACATTTGATCACCGCAACCCTGATGGGAGGGAACCTCCCTTATATGAAGACCAGTCAGTAACACCTGATCTCCAATCTTCACAATCTTCATTGGATAGTTCAGTACTGTTTGTAACCACCAGAGGGAGCTTCTGCTCAGAATTCATTTCTAGCACATTCACAACAGATGGTCACCAATCATAAGCAGGCAATCAAATAGCAAAAATAAATGAAAGCTAAAAGTGTCCTTCTGTGTGTGATATAGTAAGACCTGTAAGAAAACACAGCTTTGCTCTCCTCTCTAGGTCACACAGATCTCACTGCCCACATCTTCTGTGTTTACAAGTGAAAATTAGGGGCGAGGCAGGAGAGCACAGCTGTGTGTCAGGACAAGCTTCTCTACATCTCTTCAAGGCCCCAGGGAATAATGCCCTGATAGCTAGCACAGATACAGAGTGATGTACAGGTGCATGTCTCAAATTTAGAATATCATCAAAAGTTAATTTATTTTGGTCTTAATAAAACACAGTGGACCTACACCAGCAGATGACATGGCTCCTCAAACCATCACTTATTGTGGAAATTTCACACTAGACTTCAAGCAGCTTGCTTTGTGAGCCTTTCCACTCTTCCTCCAGACTCTGGGACCTTGATTTCCAAATGAAATGCAAAATTTTACTCTCATCTGAAAACAACACCTTGGAGCACTGAGGAACAGTCAGTTCTTTTTCTCCTTGGCCCAGGTAAGAATGCATCTGGCATGATCTATTGGTCATAAGTGGCTTGACACAAGGAATGCGACACTTGCAGTCCATATCCTGGATACGTCTGTGTGTGGTGGCTCTTGAACCAATGACTCCAGCAGTAGTCCATTCCTTGTGAATCTCCCCCAAATTTTTGAATGCCCTTTTTTAACAATCCTTTCCAGGCTACCGTTATCCCGGTTTCTGGTGCACCTTTTTCTACCACACTTTTTCCTTTCACTCAACTTTCCATTAGAATGTTTTGATACAGCACTCTGGGAACAGCCATCTTCTTTGGCAATGACCTTTTGTTGCTTACCCTCCTTGTGCAGTGTGTCAATGATTGCCTTCTGGGCATCTGTCAAGTCAGCAGTCTTCCCAATGATTGTGGAGCCTACTGAAACAGACTTTGGGACCTTTTTAAACATTTAGGAAGCCTTTGCAAGTGCTTTTGTTATTATTCTAATTTACTGAGATAATGTCTTTTGGGTTTTCATTGGCTGTAAGCCATAATCGTCAACATTAACAGAAATAAACACTTGAAATAGATCACTCTGTTTATAACGACTCTATATAATACACACGTGGTCAAAATTGTTGGTACCCCTCGGTTAATGACAGAAACACCCACAACGATGAAAGAAATAACTTGAATCTGACAAAAGTATTAATAAATCAAAAATCTATGAAAATGAACAAATAAAAATCAGACATTGCTTATCAACCATGCTAGCACATAATGTTTTAAAAAATAAAACTTATGAAACAGGCATAAATAGAAATGATGGTACCCTCTGAAAATAATGTGACAAAAGGGACATGTTAAATCAAGGTGTGTTCACTAATTAGCATCACAGGTGTCTACAATCTTGGAATCAGTGAGTGGGCATGTATAGAGGGCTACAGATACTCATCCATGCAAAAATAATTATTTTTTCTATCAAATAGTTTTTATTGTGTAAAAGCATTAAAGCATATAAAAACTATATAAATGTGGTATCACTGTAATTGTACTGACCAAAGTTATAAAACTGTATTTAAAGCTGTCTTATCAATTTTACTATACTCTGAACAGCATGGAAAAAAATCTGAATTGCTGGTTTTTGTTTATTCTGCCTCCCAAAAACCAGAATAGAAAGCAATCAAAAAATGTAATTGGGCAAAAATAGCACCAATAAAAATGTCAACTCATTCCGCAAAGAAGTCATCACTAGAGTTGAGCGATACTTTCCGATATCCAAAAGTATCGGAATCGGAATGGTATCGCCGATACCCAAAAAATATCGGCGATACCCGATACCGATACCGGAAGTCCAATGTAAGTCTATGGGAACAAAATATCGAAATTAAAAGAAACCCATTCTTGCCTTGTAGGTTAATTGTACATGAAGGAAAACAACAAAGAGTAATGTAGAATGTATTGGGGGAGGTTGAGGAGACATTAAAGGCATAGATGTTTAACCCAATCCAATGGAATAGCATTAATTTTTTTTTTAGGAAATACATTCGGATTGACGAAGAAATTGACAATGTTGTTAACCTTTTTTCTATTTTGGCAAATATGTATGTTTCACAACTTCCATGCTCTTCACCTTTTTAACTTTTGCCACACTTTCTCCTTCATAATCTTCAGCAGCATCATCTTTGTCATCAAATTATTCTTCATCTTCACCTTCTTTATCTTCTTCTAAAACTTCTTGCTTTTCATCTTTTTGTTAACATTACTCATATTGTTCTTTTTAAACTATTATTCTTCTTCATATTATAGTCCTTCATCTTCTTCATCATATTCTTATTTGTGACATAGATTCCTGTACTTGTAATCTGTAAAAGTATGATTTTTTCATCGTTCCGTTCTTGCTGCCACAAAAGATTTAAATTACAACAGTATTTGTCCGTGTTCAGTTTAGCCTGCAGCATCAGGCATTTACCAGGGGCACCACGAGGAGGAACGGACTCACCCCCATACACTGCTTAGTCTTCTTCTGCTTATAATTTAGAGCATATATTTTTCTCTTCATTTTGGTCTTATACTTCATGTTCTTCTGCTTTTAGATCTTCTGCTTATTGTTCTTGTGTCTCTTGTTCTGTATCTTGTATTTGTAGCACAACCTTGTACCAGCTGATGTTACTGGGACACGGTTACTAAGCAGGAGGTACCTGTGCTCCAAAGCACTACCAAGGACCAGCAGACGTTGCTGAAACTCGGATACCGAGATGGAGGCACCTAGGTCAAAGGCACTGCGGAGAACCAGTTGACGGCACTGGAACCCGACGGGTAGCAGAAGGTACAAGAGCCAATGCAAGTAACGAGGACCAGCTGACTGTGCTGGAACCCGGAGGGGCAGCAGAAGGAAAAGAGCCAATGGCACAACCGAGGACCAGCTGACGTTACTGGGACACGGTTACTAAGCAGGAGGTACTGTGCTCCAAAGCACTACCAAGGACAAGCAGACATTGCAGGAACTCGGATACCGAGATGGAGGCACATAGGCCAAAGGAACTGTGGAGAACCAGCTGACGGTACTGGAACTCGGACGGGTACCATAAGGCACCCATGAAAATGTAAGTTGACAGGCCGCAAGCCGTCTGCAGTTACCAAATCACACAGTCCTACAGTGGGTGCTTGTCCTATTTTCACAACGGAAAGAGCCTTTATTTACATATCCCACAGCACACATAGGAATCACCTAAACTGCAGGCACCATAGAGTCGGATAACCGGAATGCAACATGACAGGACAACTTATTGGAGGCTAATTTACGTTGACACTGCCAGGAAACAGCTGTGGTGCTGTAACCAGGGTGGGCAAGAGTCAGTACCCGTGCCAATTACTTCCGAGCAACAACTGGCGGTGTTGGAGCCCAGGGATGAGAGGAGGACAGGGTGGAGGCAGCATGACTTTTTGTCGTACACACAGCAGGGGAACAGCTGCCATTACTCAACCCAGTAACACAGGAGCAAGTGTTGACTGTGCTAACAGCACTTACAGGCAACAACTGGCGGTGTTGGAGCCCAGGGTCCAATGCATCGACTTCAATTGCTTCCACCTCCTCTCAGGAACACAGCACTGTTGATCAACCATCTGTCTCTTCACCGCCTGCCAAATTGCCCAGTCAGTCAGAGAGTTATGTACAGGAGCCAGCTGAGTCTCTGCTTCTGTTCTCAGAATCTGTTGGTTTGCAAACAGGGGCACAGCCAAGCAGCATTCTGGAATGTGAAGAAGAGGGAGTATGCAGTGATACGCAACAGCTGTGTCTCTCTGAATCTGAAGAGGCGGGTGAGACAGTGCCGATGGTCAGCACACCGCAGAACGCATCTGATGATGATGAGACTCAGGTGCCAGTTTCTGTTGAGCATGGTGGTGGCCAGACCACCCAACAGCAGCAGGTGTTGGAAGAGGTTAGTGGAGATGATGAGGTCCAAGACCCAACATGGCGTGAGGAACAGGAAGGTGGTGGTAGCAGCTCTGAGGAAGCGATTGCCCCAACGGTACAAACAGGAGGGAGAGTTAGGCTGCATACTCTGTTGCCTGTAGCCTCCATTTTGGCACCTGTTCGGATTTCTCTTCCAAAAGTCTAAACGGACGCTCCCAGGACTTGCACTGCGTGGTCATTTTTTCACACACTTGCAGATGATATTTGCTATGTCAAATGCAAGCTGTGTAATCAAAAAGTAAAAAGAGGTAAAGTGTCAGTAACCTCAATACCACAAATATGTGTAAACATGTGCGGAGAAAACACGTAGTTGAGTTACAAAGACACACTGAAGATGTACAGTCTATAGAGAATCACTGCACAAGTTTAACTGCATATGTCATGGTTAAATTTGAAATTTTTATTGCACACTTGATGTGAAAAAAGAAAATAGCTATGAGACTACTGACTGACGTTTTGGGCAACGCAGTGGCCTTTATCAAATAGTCGCTGGAAGAGATAGAAAAATTTACAGTCAATGACAATGTATAATATATACAATATATACAATATATACATAGGGTGAAGAATATATATACATAGGAATTAGGCAACATGTTAAACATTTGGGTGATACTGTAGAACATGGAGAATTATCCCTCTAGGGTATGCGGGTGGATAATGTAGTTTTTTGTTGATTTTTGGGAGTGTGTAGAAAACAGGGGTGATGGGGTATTGAATATTAAGGAATGTCATAGTCTTACAGTCTATGGTGATCAATTAAAGATATTTTGTCAGGATACGATCAATTTTTTGACAGATGTAAAATGTAGGGTCACAATTGAGTTGCCTGTAGGTTAGGTTAACTGACAGTTGTCTATGAATTTCGGCAATAGATTGGGTCTTATTCATAATAACGATAGCACCCCCCTTATCTGCTAGTTTAATAATAATGTTGGGGTTATCTTTCAGAGATTTTATGGCTTGTTTATCTGTGGGTGTCAGGTTGTGGCGTATCGGGTGTAGGCCCAATCTCGGCAAACCATCCACGAGCACAGGCTCTGAATGCTGGCATTGCAAAACTCCTGTCCCTTGAAATGCTGTCATTCAGGCTGGTGGAGACTGACAGTTTACGGAACTTAATGGCATTGGCAGTCCCACAATACAATGTGACAAGCTGATTTTATTTCAGCAGGCAAGCCGTCCTGTTATGTTTCGGTAGCTGAGGAGTGCAGGTAAAAAAGACAATACACCAGAGCAGTTGGAATCTATGAGATTGCAGTACCCTGACTAACCACCACAACTAGAGGCAGCCGTGGAGCGTTCCTACGTTGGTCCTAGACGCCTCGTCACAGCCTGAGAAACTAACTACACCTAAAGATAGATATAGGAAAGCTATCTGCCCCGGAGCAGAACCCCAAAGATAATAGAAAGCCCCCAAACATGTAATGGCGGTTAGACAAGATGAAATACTGACACAGAAAGAAAATAGTATGAGCAAACGCTGGGGCCCAAACTAACTAAATAGAAAAGGATAGGAAGGGTACTTACTGCAATCCCAGAAAACCCTGAAAAGCACCAACTCTACTAATTTCAAAAATACCTGAGATCACACGACCTCTTCCACCTAAATTAGTTCTCTGGTGTAACAAAATCAAAACAGCAGCCACTGAAAAAAATGGAAAAAGCAAAAGTACAAACATCAGTGGCTGAACAAAACTGAGAGGGCAGAAGCCCCGGAGGGGACCCTGAAGGCCCCCACAGAAGTGCAGGACAAAATGCAAAAATATAGCACAAACACAAAAGAAGAAAATGTCTTATCTGTTAGCAGGAGATGCAGACACGACACAGCAGGCTACAAGGGAAACTGGAATAAAGGATTCAGACCAGAACAATTGATCACCGGCAACCCTGATGGGAAGGTGACTCCCTTATATAAGACCAGTCAGTAACACCTGATTCCCAGTCCTCACAATCTTCACTGGACAGACTAGCACCGCTTGTAACCACCAGAGGGAGCCTCTGCTCAGAACTCATCTCAAACCCATTCACAACACCGTCCCTGGTCTGCAAAAGCATGTTGTTGAGGTTAAAATTAAACATGCGCTACTAAACTCCGTCAGTAGCAATGTCCACCTGACCACCGCTGCGTGGACCAGTACCCATGGCCAGGGACGATACCTTTCCCTTACTGCCCATTGGGTCAATGTTGTGGAGCCGGGTACAGATCTTGCGAGTGGCGCTGTACGTGTTCAGGCAACTACAAGGATTGCGGGAATCAAGTCTGTACACATTGACTCCTCCTTCTCCAGTTCCTCAGAAACATCGTTGCAGGAGCCGTCACGGTCTACCTCCACATGGACCCGTGAACGCTTAATAAGAATCTTTAGTTATATAGCGCCAACAGATTACGCAGCGCTTTATAGTTTAACAGTTTCCGAACACAAGTCATAAGTAACAACGTTACCAATACAATAATGAAAGCAATATAATCCGCACATGCTCGTGAGAGCTTACAATTTACAAATATGTGGGGGAGATACAAAGTACAGGTGTTTATATACAATGGTGTATTTAGAATGATGGCCCAGCCATTTTGAGGGAGTGAGGGATGGATGGAGATAGTGAATGGGCTACACACACACACTTACACATAGAATGACTTTGATTAGTGAATGTGATAGGCCGCTATGAAGAAATGTGTTTTGAGAGAGCGCCCGAAAACATGCAAATTGTGGATAGTTCTAATTTCTTGGGGTACAGCATTCCACAGTATTGGCGCAGCGCAGGAGAAGTCTTGGATTCGGAGAGATGTTCTTTAGGTGTAGGCGGCAATAGCGGGCAACAGATTGTATATGGGAGGTGAAGGAGAGATTGGTGTCAAACATAACACCCAGACAGCGAGCCTGTTGACCGATATGAGCACAGACGTGGCCAAACGTCAACAGGCCGTCCTGAAATTAATTTCATGGGAAATCAAAGCCACACAGCGCTGGAGCTCTGGAATGCCATAAGCAAGAGAGCGACATGTGTATTTTGCCAGCGAATCTCCAGCCAGGCTTGGTAGTGTGTGACAATGGCCGAAATCTGGTGGCAGGTCTGGGCCTAGGCAACGTCACTCACATACCATGTCTGGCACATGTGCTAAACTTGGTCGTCCAGAGTTTTTTTGAGGACTATCCGGATCTTGATGCACTGCTGCACAAGGTCCGCCTACAGTGTGCTAACTTGCGACGTTCCACCATGGCCAGATCGTGCATTGCAGCTCTGCAACGCAGATTTTGCCTTCCTGAACATCGCATCATATGTGACGTACCACCAGGTGGAATTCCACGTTACATATGTTGGAGCGGTTGTGTGAGCAGCAGCCAGCAGTAATGGAGTATCAGCTGCATCAGTCGCATTAACTCGCAATTTGCGCTGTTCACTTCACCACTACTGAGTGGACCTCTATAATAATAATCTTTATTTTATATAGCGCCAACAGATTCCCCACGCTGACGTTTAACAGTTTATAACCA
>JARQOD010013999.1:0-12363 GCA_033576555.1 Oophaga sylvatica
AATATCTGCGTGGACTTATCCAAAACAAAGCTCCCGCCCTTCATGTCTGATTTGACTGGGATGGCCTCCCGGGGCGTGAAAGTTTACTGCGGGAACTTATGCAGCAATTTGTCTTTTGCTATACAGCCCCCAGAAATCAGCAAGCAAAAACACAGTCACCGTTCCAACTTTCTCCCGGTTCACATAAAACATGAAACATATACAGCACAGCAGCAAACAACTCGGCTTATATCCCAGGGCTTTTGGATAAGGGTATGGACTTTTTACACAACCTGGGAATGCGGTGATGACCACGTCCGACCGGCTGGAAGTTTAGGCTAGGACTAGGCACAGGGAACATTCAGGTAAGATGACAGAGTTTTCTTACCTTACTTATGGAGCTGCAGTCTCCGTCCCGTGTGCCAAGGCCAGGGCCAACACCCCCGTCTCTCCGGTCGGCCGGGTCCTCGTGCGTTTCGTCCAATGTCCCGCGTGCAGGCGCCAACTGATATGGAAATTTAATTAGGATAAAAATATCCTTCAGTGTTTGCTGCTTGCCATGTCCAAATCTCTATTTAATGTCTTCTTGAGCGCTCAGAACGAAATGAAAACTGTCCACAACGCAAGTGTCAGTATAACAGTTCGTCAAAGACATACATTTATTATTCATTCAAGGTTTTACACGTTTACAAAAAGGGGCTGGTTAGTCAGTTAACATACAATTAAAAGCTGCTAGATTATTGGCTGTTCTGGTGTAAGTATGATAATTATGATAATCATGATAAAAAGAGCTGAAGTTGCAGAATTATTGTTTTATATTCTTTTGACCTAGTTTTCTTGCATGGCTATAAGGTAAACAACAGATATCTAATAGGACTTTTTGTACTTCATGTATTTGTTCCTTTACGAAGGCCTTATGAAGGCCAGATTTCTTTAAAACGACTGATTATAGCTGGCCTAGAAATATGTGAGCACAGGGTTTTTTAGCAAGTGAGATCTATCTAACTGTGAACTGTGAATAATATATGTGAATATACTTTGAATATATGGAATACATATATATTTCCATGACAATATTTCACAGTAATATTGTTCAAAAGACGATAATCAATACACGGCCTTAATGAACCATCCTTTTTGGCCACAAAGAAAAAACCGGCACCTAAGGGTGAAGAGGATGGTCTGATATGACCCTTCTCCAATGACTCCTTGATATAAGACCGCATAGCATCATGTTCAGGTACAGACAAGTTAAAAAAGCGACCTTTAGGGAATTTACTACAAGGCACTAATTCAATAGCGCAGTCATAGCTCCTATGGGGAGGCAAGGATGCAGATTTACTTTCGCTAAACACATCAGAAAAATCAATCAAAAAGTCAGGAACATCCTGAGCCTGGGGGAGGCAGAAAAAACAGGAGTGTTGGTATTAACACATTGGCAGCCCCAACTGGTTACAGACACAGATTTCCAATCCAAAACAGGATTATGAGACTGTAACCAAGGGAAACCCAGTACGATAATGTCATGCAGATTTTACAGAACCAAAAATTTGCAGCTCTCCTGATGATCAGGTTCAACCCTCATTATCACCTGAGTAGAGAACTGAGGTTTATTCTCAGCCAAAGGGGTAGAATCGATCCCCAGTAGGGGAATAGACTTCCATAGGGGTATCAAGGGAAACCCACAACGTTTAGCAAAATCAAAATCCATCAGGTTAATAGCTGCTCCCGAATCAACGAAAGCCTGAGCAGAAAATGAGGACAGAGAGCATATCAGGGTAACAGTTAATAAAAACTTAGTCTGAACACTACCCAAGACAACTGAGCGTGCAAAACGTCTTCCCCGCTTAGGGCAGACTGAAATAGCATGAGAGGCATCACCACAGTAGAAACATAACCCATTGCGCTTTCGAAACTCATGACGCTGTGCCCCAGAAACCACTCTATCACACTGCATGGATTCAGAAGCAGGTTCACAAGGCAACACTATTCCACGCATACTTCTCCGCTCACGCAAACGTCTGTCAATTTGAATCGCTAATGACATAGAATCATTGAGACCAGAGGGGACAGGGAATCCCACCATAACATCCTTTACATTATCCGACAGACCCTTCCGAAAAAGGGCTGCCAAAGCGTCGTCATTCCATTTGGTCAGGACTGCCCACCTACGGAATCTGACAGTATAACTCAGCGTCATCAAGCCCCTGATTTAATGCCAACAAGGCTTTTTCAGCTTGATCAGTGACATTAGGCTCATCGTACAATAACCCCAAAGCCTGAAAAAATGCATCAACATCACTCAAAACAGGATCCCCAGGTGTCAGGGAAAAAGCCCAATCCTGAGGATCGCCGCGCAGGAGAGAGATGACAATTTGAACCTGCTGCGCTGCGTTCCCTGAGGACTTAGATTTTAAGGCAAAAAAACAATTTACAGTTATTTTTGAAATTCAGAAACTTAGCTCGATCCCCTAAAAACAAATCTGACATGGGAATCCTAGGTTCCACAACAGGCAACCTAGCAAGATAGGTAGCAATACTCTGAACTTCAGTGGCAAGCTGATCCACACGGCCAGACAACTGTGCAAACTCCATTGAGAGAAAAAATCCTCCCCAGCACCCAGAGATACAGAGGGAAAAAAAAAATGCAACAAACAGAAAAATAACTCTGACAACCTTTTTTCTTTCACAATATTTTTCCCTTCTGTGAGTACCATACAATTTTCAATTTTTAGGCCGGTGATACTGTTATGTTTCGGTAGCTGAGGAGTGCAGGTAAAAAAGGCAATACACCAGAGCAGTTGGAATCTATGAGATTGCAGTACCCTGACTAACCACCACAACTAGAGGCAGCCGTGGAGCATTCCTACGTTGGTCCTAGACGCCTCGTCACAGCCTGAGAAACTAACTACACCTAAAGATAGAAAGAGGAAAGCTATCTGCCCCGGAGCAGATCCCCAAAGAAGATAGAAAGCCCCCAAACATGTAATGGCGGTTAGACAAGAAGAAATACTGACACAGACAGAAAATAGTATGAGCAAACGTTGGGGCCCAAACTACCTAAATAGAAAAGGATAGGAAGGGCACCTACTGCAATCCCAAAAAACCCTGAAAAGCACCAACTCTACTAATTTCAAAAACACCTGAGATCACACGACCTCCACCACCCAAACTAGTTCTCTGGTGTAACAAAATCAAAACAGCAGCCACTGAAAAAACTGGAAAAAGCAAAAGTACAAACATCAGTGGCTGAACTAAACTGAGAGGGCAAAAGCCCCCGGAGGGGACCCTGAAGGCCCCCACAGAAGTGCAGGACAAAATGCAAAAATCAAGCACAAAAACAAAAAGAAGAAAATGTCTTATCTGTTAGCAGGAGATGCAGACACGACACAGCAGGCTACAAAGGAAACAGGAATCAAGGATTGAGACCAGAACAATTGATCACCGGCAACCCTGATGGGAAGGCGACTCCCTTATATAAGACCAGTCAGTAACACCTGATTCCCAATCCTCACAATCTTCACTGGACAATCCAGTACCGCTTGTAACCACCAGAGGGAGCCTCTGCTCAGAACTCATTTCAAGCCCATTCACCACAGTACCCCCCCCCCCCTTGAGGAGGGGTCACCGAACCCTCATTTGAGCAACCAGGTCGGTCAGGATGAGTTCTATGATACGCACGGATGAGTCTCCTAGCATGGATGCTTGAAGCAAACACCCAAGAATTGTCTTCCTGACTATAACCTCTCCACTTAACCAAATACTGGAGTTTCCGTCTAGAAAAACGAGAATTCAATATTTTCTCAGCCACAAACTCTAGATTGCCCTCAACCAGAACAGGGTCAGGAGGCACAGCAGTAGGAACCACTGGCTCAACAAACCTCTTCAACAAGGACTTGTGGAACACGTTATGGATCTTAAATGTCCCTGGAAGAAGCAAACGAAAAGAAACAGGATTAAGAATCTCCATGATCTTATAAGGTCCAATGAACCTAGGCTTAAATTTAGGAGATGCCACTCTCATAGGAATATTTTTTGAGGACAACCAGACCAAGTCCCCCACTTTAAAACGAGGACCATCAGTCCTATGCCGGTTAGCAAACCGCTGGGCCCTCTCCTGAGAGAGGGACAACCTCTCCACTACCTGGTCCCAAATCTGTTGCATACGCTCCACAACAGAGTCAACACCTGGACAGACAGAATCCTCCGTCTGTCCTGAAGAAAATCGAGGGTGAAACCCAGAATTACAGAAAAATGGAGACATCAAAGTGGCAGAGCTAGCCCTATTATTAAGAGCAAACTCAGCCAAAGGCAAAAAAGAGACCCAGTCATCCTGATCAGCAGACACAAAGCATCTTAGATAAGTCTCCAATGTCTGGTTTGTTCTCTCAGTTTGACCATTGGTCTGAGGATGAAACGCCGAGGAGAAAGACAATTGAACACCAAGTTTAGAACAAAAGGTCCTCCAAAATCTGGAAACAAACTGGAATCCTGCTCTGGTGTATTGCCTTTTTTACCTGCACTCCTCAGCTACCGAAACATAACAAAACCACTCATTTAAGTTGTCTCCAGACTGACCGTGCCAACCGGAGTAAGGGTAATAATCCAGAGATATTAGGTTTGTCTACTTCTAAAAACCCCAACAAGCAATCAGTCCCTGCAGCATGAGCCAGATGACTCTCCGAGTTAGGCAGACAATTATTAGGCATCCATTTGCTCAGAGCTTTGGCTTGCCCGGCCAAGTAATATAAAAAAAAAAAAAAATCTGGCAGTGCTGCCCTGCCCATCTGTTTGGGCCTGTGTAAGGTGGATAGTTTGAGTTTAGGTCTAGCCTTCCCCCATATAAAAGATGAGATTAATGAATTAAGTCCTGAAAAAAAGGATTTTAGGATCAGTACTGCACAATGTTAGAGGGAGTAGGATCATTTGTTGTTTTAATCTTTATTTGTAGTTTTCAGTCAATGAGATTCTCGTTAACTGAAAACTACAAATACAGATTAAACAACAACCACAAGATGGATTTCATCACCAGGTATCATTGTAATCAGTATAACTGCAGCGACCTGACAGCGTCTGTAGGTTATTGTGCACAATCTTGCTGAGGTTCCCTTTAAGACATCTCAGCTCTGCACTATTATACACAGTTCTCTTTAAATGTGTAATATTTCTTCTTGAAACTCATCTGACAGAAAATATTGGACCTTGCGATAGTTTAGATTGTGAAGTCACTGAGCCCCATGCTCTAATTACCCCAGAGAGGTGTCCCCACTAGCTACTCATTTATTACTGATTAAGACTGTTTAGTTTGATCATTTCAGTAGATGTTATTGTCTATAGTCACAGTTTTTGATTACAGCAGTGTCCAAAATATTCTGATTTAACCTCTTCCCGCAGCCAGTTTTGTGTTCTTAATCAGGCCCCATTTTTAATATCTGATGTGTCACTTTGTGAATAATTCCAAAGTTATCACCACATAAAGGATACAGTAATGGAAAATAATTTGTAAGATCCATTTGTTTTCTATCTTTTCACAATACCCTAAATACAATTGTACACTACTCTCTGGGCACATGGCAGTGTTCAGAAGGGAAAGAGCGCCATTTAGCTATTTGAATGCAGATCTAGCTGGAATAGTTTGCAGACACAATGTATTGGGAGCACTGTTCATTGTCAACTGGCCGCTAAAAAGACGTCCACCATGAATATGCTTGGCAATATCTTCTCTCCTTTCCATATCCCAAAGATTGACTTGCTCATCACCCTTTAACACCATTACATGGATCTGGACTTATACTGGGACCCTTAGGCTTGGACCATGGTGTTACCTGCTATTCTGTGATATTAGATGGCAAGAAGAATAGTCAGGTAGTTGGGTCAGGACCAGAAGGACAGAATACAGAATCAGAAGACACAAGAGTAGTCAGTAAACAGGCCACGGTCACAACAGGAAGCAAATACACAAGCCGCAAGCTGAGCACAGAGGACTGAACCAGAGGAGAACAACTCTGTTTCTGACAGATTCTGGCCATGTGCTTTGAGCTTTAGGAGGGTGTGGTAGTTTCCAACTGGCTGAAGTAGGGAACAGATTACTCCAGCTGGACAGCAGGAACAGATCCCAGATGAGATTGGAAATACCATATGCAGAAGCCCTTATGACAGAAAACCAGAATAGGCGAAATCCTCGTAAAGTAATTCTATTTTATAAATTAATTCCCTTAGGGGTAAAATCTATACACATGTGATCAAAATTGTTGGTTCCCCTCATTTATTAACATAGTAACATAGTTATTAAGGTTTAAGGAAGACTTTAAGTCCATCTAGTTCAACCCATATCCTATCCTAGAAAAACCAAATAGTATCCGTGTCCAATCGGATAACCCCCCAAGCCTCAGACAATTACCAAAAAAGAACAAACAAAACATGCGGTTTTATGATATAATATCAATAAGTAAATAAATCCTATGTGAGACAGTGAAGGGGTGCGTACTGGACGGCGTGTATATCTCGCCCAGGTTTCTTAGCTGGGGCGCATAAAAAATAGGTTGTCAGTACGGTGTTCACTCCATTCCCATCCGGGACAGGTTTGCAGTTCAACCCTGAGTGAACACAGCTGCTTAATTAGGCAGCCAGAAGTAGCTGCTTGGGGAATACAGAGGGGACTCAGTCTGGATCTGACTTCAGACGCCATTGGAGTCTCATGTGAACTTCACGCTGGTAACTACAGACTAGCAGCCTGGCCCCAAAATTAACATATAGAGTCTGGACCCGGATAGAAAGGGAAATTATCTGTGTGTAGTGAGTGGCCGGAGAGGCCCAGGATTTATGTTTATGATTTGGTTTTGATTATGTTCTGTTTGCTGTGGACTTAAATAAAGCTGGTTGCGGCCAGTTTTTACCAGAACTGCTGGGTGTGAACGGACTCTTTATGCCACTCCGTCTTCCCAAGACGGCGATCCCAGAGCTATATCCCCTGAAAAGCTTACACCGCATAAAGGAGGATTTTATGCAAAAATATATAATTTATTTAATACAATATTAGGACAAAGACAACAGAGGTATCAACATGAGGTAGATATAACAAGCAGCTATTGATAAATTTACAAGAGGTAAAATATACAATTAGACAGAAACAACATGTCCCACTGGCATGTGTCGTTAAGGTGGTGAATTATCTTAAAGTCAGGAGAATATACTAATTTATGGGAAATAGCATTGACCTCAGAGAAAATTTTAGTAAGAGAATGATAGAATTCCTCTAATTACTATTTTATAATAGAAAGCAGGTGTCACAATAATCAATGCACCCAATTGTGCAATAGCGCCCGCAATCAGAACAAGAAAGAGGTCTCTGATAGCTAATCCCATAACATAAATCACATATGGCTGAATAGCATCACACTGACTACTAAAGTAGAGAGGTTATTTACCTTGTGACATTCTGAACTCAAATAACGGTGCCAGTGGGACAAGAGAAAGCCCCATATCCTATCCTAACCTGCCCTAACATGTTGATCCAGAGGAAGGCAAAAAAATGCCAAGTGGCAAATGGCAAGCTTCACATTGGGGGAAAAATTCCTTCCCGACTCCACATACGGCAATCAGACTAGCTCCCTGGATCAACACAATATCTAGGAAACTAGTGAATATAGCCTGTAATATTATACTTTTCAAGAAAGACATCCAGTCCATTCTTAAACTTTAGTAGGGAATCACTCATTACATTATACTGCAGAGAGTTCCACAGACTCACTGCTTCTACAGTAAAGAATCTGCATCTGTGATTATGACTAAACCTTCTTTCCTCCAGGCGTAGAGGATGCCCCCTTGTCCCTGTCACAGTTCTAAGAGTAAAAAGATCATTAGAAAGGTCTTTGTACTGTCCCCTCATATATTTATACATTGTAATAAGATCACCCCTAAGCCTTCGTTTCTCCAAACTAAATAACCCCAAGTGTAATAACCTGTCCTGGTATTGCAGACACCCAGTTCTCTAATAACCTTGGTCACGCTTCTCTGCACCCGTTCCAGTTCAGCTATGTCCTTATACACTGGAGACCAGAACTGTACACAGTATTCTAAGTGTGGTCACACTAGTGACTTGTATAGAGGTAAAATTATGTTTTCCTCATGAGCATCTATGCCTCTTTTAATGCATCCCATTATTTTATTTGCTTTTGCAGCAGCTGCCTGACACTGGCCACTAAATGTGAGTTTGTCGTCCACCCATACACCCAGGTCTTTTTCAGTGACAGTTTTGCCCAGTGTTTTACAATTAAGCACATAATTATACATCTTGTTTGTTCTACCCAAGTGCATGACCTTACATTTATCCCCATTAAAGCTCATTTGCCATTTATCAGCCCAAGCTTCTATTTTACATAAATCCTCCTGTAATATAAAATTGTCCTCCTCTGTATTGATTACCCTGCATAATTTAGTGTCATCTGCAAATATTGAAATACTACTCTATATGCCCCTACAAGGTCATTAATAAATATGTTAAAGAGAAGCGGCCCCAATACTGACCCCTGTGGTACCCCACTGCTAACAGTGACCCAGTCCAAGTGTGCTCCATTAATAACCCCCTTTTGTTTCCTATCCCTGAGCCAGTTCTTAACCCAATTACACATTTTCCCCTATCCCCATTGTTCTCATTTTATGTATCAACCTTTTGTGTGGCACCATATCAAAAGCTTTTGAGAAGTCCATGTACAATACGTCCACTGCGTTCCGTTGGTCCAGTCCGGAACTTATCTCTTCATAGAAACTCATCAGATTAGTCTGACAGGAACGGTCTCTCATAAACCCATGCTGATACTGGGTCATGAGGTTATTCAGCCTCAGATACTCCAATATAGTATCTCTTAGAAAACCCTCCAGGATTTTACCCACAGTAGAGGTTAAGCTCACTGGCCTATAATTTCAAGGTTCTGTTTTTGTCCCCTTTTTGAATATTGGCACATTTGCTATACGCCAGTCCTGTGGTACAGACCCCGTTATTATGGAATCTTTAAAGATTAAAAATAATGGTATTTTTATGACTGCTTAATTCCTGCAGTACTCGAGGTGGGGGGGTGTATCCCATCCGGGCCCGTGGATTTGTCAATTTTAGTGATTTGTAGACGCTGCCATACTTCCTGCTGGGTTAAGCAGGTGACATTAAAATGGAGAATTTTTGTTATCACTGATCATGTTGTCTGTCATGGGATTTTCTTGTGTAATGACAGAAAATCCCACAATGATCTCACAAATATTTTGAATCTGACAAAAGTAATAATAAATCAAAAATCTATGAAAATAAAAAATGAAAGTCAGACATTGCTTTTCAACCATGCTTCCAGAGAATTAAAAAAAACAAACCTCATGAAATAGGCCTGGACAGAAATGATGGTACCCCTGAAAATAATGTGACAAAAGGGACATGTTAAATTGCGGTGTGTCCACTAATCATCAACAGGTGTCTACAATCTTGGAATCAGTGAGTGGGCCTGTATAGAGGGCTACAGATACTCACTGTGCTATTTGGTGACATGTTGTGTATCACACTCAACATGGACCAGAGGAAGCGAAGGAAAGAGTTGTCTCAGGAGATTAGAAAGAAAATAATAAGCAAACATGTCAAAGGTAAAATTTATAAGACCATCTCCAAGCAGCTTGATGTTCCTGTGACTACAGTTGCACATATTATTCAGAAATTTAAGCTCCATGGGACTGTAGCCAACCTCTCAGGACTTGGCCACAGGAGGAAAATTGATGACAAATCAAAGAGATGGATAATACGAATGGTAACAAAAGAGCCCAGAAAAATGTCTAAACAGATTAAAGGTGAACTTCAAGCTCAAGGAACATCAGTGTCAGATCGCACCATCCGTTGTTGTATGAGCCAAAGTGGACTTCATAGGAGACGACCAAGGAGTACACCATTGTTGAAAAAAAATTCTAAAAAGCCAGACTGGAATTTGCCAAACTACATATTGATAAGCCACAAAACTTCTGGCAGAACGTCCTATGGACAGATGAGACAAAAATGGAACTTTTTGGCAAGGCACATCAGCTCTATGTTCAGACGGAAAAATGAAGCATATCAAGAAAAGAACACTGTCCCTACTGTGAAACATGGAGGAGGTTCTGTTATGTTCAGATGCAGCAAAGCAGCCCCAGGCACAGGGTGTCTAGAATCCCTTGATAGTCTTGAGATTTCATTGCACCCTGCACAGATTCTAGAGAGAAATGTGCTGCCCAGTGTCAGAAAGCTTGGTCTCCGTCACAGGTCATGAGTCTCGCAACAGGATATGACCCAAAACACACAGCTAAAACACCCAAGAATGGCTAAGAGGAAACCAATAGACTATTCTGAAGTGGCCTACTATGAGCCCTGACCTAAATCCTATTGAGCATCTTTGGAAACAGCTGAAACATGCAGTCTGGAAAAGGCAACCTTCACACACAAGACAACTGGAGCAGTTTGCTCTTGAGTGGGCCAAAATACCTGTGGAGAGGAGCAGAAGTCTCATTGACAGTTACAGGAATCGTTTGATTGCAGAGATTGCCTCAAAAGGTTGTGCAACAAAATATTAAGAGAAAAAGGCAGTTGCAGTCCAGCTTCTTAGAAGTCAAATTCTTTATTTGTCAGAGCTCTGACAAAGACCCTTGGGGGTCGAAACGTGTCGCTGTTTTACTAGGTGTCTCCTTTTCTGTTTGATGTACACTTTTGGAGGACACCGTCTGATGTTTTATCATATTGGAAATAAAGAATTTGACTTCTAAGAAGCTGGACTGCAACTGCCTTTTTCTCTACGATTCCATGTCCTGGTCAGGACTTCGTGGCTCCGTGCTCCGGTGAAAGTTGGGTGAGCTGGCAGGGGCTTTGTGCCCCATACCTTCTATAACAAAATATTAACCCTTTCGCGCCACAGCCTGTTTTTGCCTTCGTGATGGGCCAATTTTTTTCACTTCTGACCAGTGTCACTTTATGAGGTCATAACGCTAAAATGCTTCAACGAATCCTGGTGATTCTGAGTTTTCTTGTGACATTGTACTTTATGATAGTGGTAAAATTTATGTGATATGACTTGGGTTTAGTTGTTAAAAAAATGGGAATTTGGTAAAATTTTGAAAATTTCGCAACTTTCAAAATTTTAATTTTTATGCCCTTTAACCCCTCTCTGACATTAGACGTACTATCCCGTCCATAAAACCCGTGCCATTCTGACCATGGACGGGATAGTACGTCATGCCCTTTAATGCGACATCGCGACTTAAGTAGCGGTGATCGCATTAAAATTCCGACGCCAGCTTACCTCTTGGAAGTTGGCGTCGGCATCCCGGGCTGCGTCCTCCCCCCTCAGGCCTCCCGATCGCTGTGATTGGCTGTTGAATTCTGAACAGCCAATCACAGCCTTTCTCACTGTTTCAGCCAATCAGAGCGGCTAAAACAGTGAGATCGCAGGCTAGGATCGAGTACCGATGTACTCGATCCTAGGCCTGGGCCTAGGAAAGTCCAGACCCCCCCCGGATTGGCGCGATCGCCGATCACATCGATCGCGCCAATCGCAGGGCACAGCCGCGGTATATCCGCGCTGTGCCCTGCCTGTACCTGCCTGGATCGGTGCAGTAATAGCACCGATCCTAGGCCAGTGCCTGTAGGGCATGAAGGAGCTGATTGGCGCGATCGATGTCATCGACGATCGCGCCAATCACAGGGCACAGCAGCGGTGTGACCGCTCTGTGCCCTGCTAGGTGACCTGCCGGTGACCTGCCTAGGAATCGGAGCTGTGAGCTCCGATTACTAGGCCGGTGCCTAGCAACCGGCAATGCAGGGGTCTCCTTTGATTGGTGGGATCGATGTGATCATCGATCCCACCAATGACAGGTCACAGCAGCGATGTGACCGCTCTGTGACCTGTCTGCAAACTAGATCTGACCTGTCTGACCGCACTGCAGGGGTCCTCACACTTGCTGAGGATTCCTGCTGTGCGGTCACACTGCCAGATCTCCTCCTGTGCTGGGCCTTGTGGTGCCACAGTAGCCTGTGACACCACAACTCCTGCTGAAGAGAGAAGAAAGAAGAGAGCCCCCTCCCTCCCATCGCTTGATTGGGTTTGAATTCGAAACAGCCAAAACCCCCTTTCTCACTGTTTTAGCCAATCAAGCGGCTAAAAAAGGGGAAACCCCAGGCTAATCATACCGATTACTCGATCCAGGCCTGGGGTAGGGAAAATCCAGACCCCCCCCCCGGGTTTTTCCCCGATCGCCCATCACATCGATCGCGCCAATCGCAGGGGACAGCCCGGTATATTTCCCCGCTGTGCCCTGCCTGTAACCCGCCCCGGATCGTGCAGTAATAGCACCGATCCTAGGGCCCGTGCCTGTAGGGCCCTGAAG
>JARQOD010014000.1:0-12360 GCA_033576555.1 Oophaga sylvatica
CTACGCCATCAATTAGTATTACGGTCAATCCATCAAAAACCTCAATAATTAGTACATCTAACTAAAATAATATAAAAAAATAAAAAAATAGAATAAATTAACTACTAATGAATGTGCCTATGCCATAACTATCAGCTCTGATGACATCCTTAAAATCTCTGGATAACTTTAAACTAATATAAAAATACCGCAATCAACTTGATTCAGGTGAACAGTGTAACTGAGTCACCACCAAACTCAGAGAAAAGAGCCACTTGGCTAAGCTGCAACCGAAATAGAAAAATTGAAATGAATTAACTTACCTAGAAATATGAAAAATGAGAAGTTAGGCATAAGATGCAAATATGAGCCTGAAGCAGTCAAGTTTCTCGTAACAGGTCTAACTAATGCCTACTCACTTTAGAAGTGTCCATGGACCTATGATCTTTCAGACAAATTACATCTGTAGGGATAATCTGTATTAAACTGTGACAAGTGGAGTCTAGCAGAAGGTAAATGATAATAAAACTGACGGCCTCCAAATTAGATCTAACATGCTACCTGAGAAATCTTCATACAGAAAGTAGACATTACTTCTGAACGAATGAAAATATGAAAAGATTACCATTCTTGATAGAAAAATTGAATCTTCAAAAATGCCAAATATCCATACAGTCAAGGCTCTCGTACACCTAACTAAGATCCCCTTAGAAGTCTTGCAAACCATATATTAATAAATACTCTTGAGGGGTATGAACAATTAAAGCCTTACCACAGGTGGCTCAGAAGGTAATGATACAATCAAAACTCCGGACATCCAAACTAGTTCTGTGAAAGTGTCTGATGACCAATCATTCTCAAGAAAAAGTAGCACTGTAGGTATAGCTGCAAAAAAAGAATTGAAAAATGATATCTACAGAAATAAAATGAGAATCTACATAGATGGCCAAATTATGTAGTGTGACAGGTCTCTAAGTCCCACTAATTATCTCTTAGAAAAGGTGCATGGAACCTATAACTCTTCAGATAAAAAATCTTGGGTATGAACTTGAATAAAATTACACCTGATGTAGAGAAGGTAAATGAATAAATCAAAATGAGCCATCCAACTAGTTCTGTACGTCTAATAGAGTCACCACCTATACATACAAAGTACCACTTCCTGCTTAAAAAAATTGAAAATTGAAAAATGAATTACTATTACCTTAATTAAAAAAATCTTACCATAGATGGAAATTATGGAGCCTGATACCGTAGGCTCTCGTTATCAGGTCCTATGCCTATCGCTTTAGAAAATCTGTCATGAACCTAACCCTTCGACTAAACTAATTCTGTAGGTGTAACTGCGTAATTAAAGCTTACACCAGTGAGTAGCGAAGTAAATGATCATACAAAGGGCATAAAGATCGTGTACAGGCAACGAGCCATTACTACGAAAGTAGCAATGTAGCTTGCTTGCAAACACGAATAGAAAATATGAAAAAAATAATCTTACTAAAAATGAAAAATTGAGAAGTCTTAGCGCTAAAGGCAAATTATGTAGCTATAGAGTCAAGCTCTTCGATATAGGTCCAATAATGTATCGCTTAGAAGCTGTCCAGGGACCTTAATCCTTTTCAGCTAAAATCTACATCTCTTGGGTGAGAACTCTGTATAAGCTGGACCACATGGATCTCGCAGAAGTAAATAATACATTCAAATGGGATCAAACTTAGCATGTAACTAGGTGATTACGAGTTTCATATCAAAACGACGCACATCCAACTTAGATTCAGTGTGAACAGGCTAAACCAGAGTCACCAACTCATATCAACAAAAGAAAGGACACTGTAGCGCTATGCTTGCAAACACGAATAAAAAAAAAATTCATACTTAGAAAATAAATGAGAGTCTAGCGAAGATGCAATTATGTACGAGCCACGCAGCTCTCTCGTATATCAGGTCCCTAACTATGCCTATCCTCGCTTTAGAAAGTCTTCGCATGGAACCATGACCTCTTCAGACTAAAATCACATCTCTGTGGAGGGTGATGAACCTGCTGAATAAGCCTGTGACCACCAGGTGAGTGCTCAGGCAGAGGTAATGAATACATATCAAAAAACGACGCCATCCAAACTTAGATCAGTGTGAACGTGCTAAACTAGAGCACACCAATACATTCTATCAAAGACCGCACCCAAATAGATTCATGTGAAGCAAACAAGTCACAACATATACATCAGAAGAAAAGTAGCAACTGACCTAAGCTTGCAAACACGAAAATGAAAAATATGAAATGATTCATCATTACCTTAGAATAGAAAATGAGAAGTCTAGCGCTAAGATGCCAATATTGAGCGATACACGCAAGGCTTTTGTATTCAGTCCTAACTAATCTATCCCGCTTTAAAAGTCTTCGCATGGAACTTGAATCCTCTTCAATAAATCTACTTCTGTGAGGGTGAACTGCTGTAATAAAGCCTGTACACCAGTGGAGGCTCAGCAAGTAAATGATACATATAAAACTGACGCACATCAACTTAATCATGGAACATCTAACAGAGTCCAACTCATATCAACAAAAAGGTACACACTAGCGCATAGCTTGCAAAACGATGAAAATATGAAAGAATTCATCATACCTTAAATATGAAAATGAGATCTTAGCGCATAAGACCAAATTATGTGAGCTGATGCAGTCAAGCTCTTCTCGTAATCAGTCCCATAATCCTACTCCTTAGAAATCTGCTGCATGGGAACCATGAATCTTTTAGACTAATCACATCTTGTGGAGGTGATGAACCTGCTGTAATTAAGGCCTGTGACCACCAGGTGAGTGCTCAGGCAGAAGGTAAATGAATACATATCAAAAAACGACCGCACATCCAACTTGATCGTGTGAACAGGTGCTAAACCTAGAGTCACCAACTCATTACATAAAGAAGAAGGTACACTGTACGCTAAGCTTGCAAACACGATATGAAAATATGAAATGAATCTTACCTTAAATATGAAATGAGAAGTCTGGCATAGAGCCAAATTATGTGAGTGATAGCCAGTCAAGCCTTTCGTATCAGCCCTAACTAATGCCTTCCCGTTAGAAATTGTTCGGGACTATGATCCTTTCAACAAAACTACATCTCTGTGGGTGATGACCTGCTGTAATTAAAGGCTGTGACACAGGTGATGCTCAGCGAGTATGATCATACAAAAACTGACGACTCCAACTTGATCGTGTACGTGAACCTAGAGCCACTTACATACAGAGAAAGTGCACACTGTAGCGCATAGCTTGCAAACCGAATAAAAATAAAAAAGAATACCATTCTGAAATATGAAATTGGAGTTACGCTAAATGGCCAAATTTTGGCCTGAACCACCAGGCTCTCCGTATATCAGTCCTAATATCTATCTGCTTAGAAAAGTGTCTGCAGGAACTATATCCTTTCACTAAAATACATCTGTGGAGGGGATAACTGCTGTAATTAAAAGGCCTGTGACACCAGTGGATGCTCGCAGAAGGTATGATAATACAAAAAACGACCGCAATCCAATTAATAGTGAACAGGTGCTAAACCTAAGTCACCACTATATATACAAGAAGAAAGGTAGCACTGTACTTAGTGCAACACGAATATGAAAATAGAAAAATGAATACCATACCTAGAAATATGAAAAGAGAGTCTGGCATAGAGGCAATTAGTGAGTGATAGCACAAGGCTCTCTCGTATATCAGTCCCAACAATGCCTTCTCGCTTAGAAAATCTGTCTGATGGACTATGATCCTTTTTCAGACTAAATACTCTCTGGGGTGATGAACGCTGAATTAAAGGCCTGTGACACCAGTGAGTGCTCAGGCAGAAGAAATAAAATATCAAAACTGACCGGCATCCAACTTAGATTCATGACAGGTCTAAACCTAATCACCAATCTATACATCAAGAAGAAAAGGTACACCTGTAGCGCTAGCTGCAAACCGATATGAAATATGAAAATAATATCATACTAAAATAGAAAATGAGTCTTGCCATAAGTGCAATTATGTGAGCTGTAGCACTCAAGCTCTCGTATCAGTCCTAAATCCATCTCGCTTTAGAAGTGTCTGCTGGGAACCTTGACTCTTCAGATAATCTACTCTTGTGAGGTGATGAACTGCGTAATTAAAAGGCCTGTGACCACCAGGTGGAGTGCTCAGGCAGAAGGTAAATGAATACATATCAAAAAACTGACCGGCACATCCAAACTTAGATTCAGTGTGAACAGGTGCTAAACCCAGAGTCACCAACTCATATACATACAAGAAGAAAAGGTAGCACACTGTAGCGCTATAGCTTGCAAACACGAAATATGAAAAATATGAAAAATGAATTACATCATTACCTTAGAAATAGAAAAATTGAGAATCTTAGCGCATAAGATGGCCAAATTATGTGAGCCTGATAGCCCGTCAAGGCTCTTCTCGGTATATCAGGTCCCTAACTAATGCCTATCCTCGCTTTAGAAAAGTCTGTCTGCATGGGAACCTTGAATCCTCTTTTCAGACTAAAATCTACCATCTCTGTGGAGGGTGATGAACCTGCTGTAATTAAAGGCTGTGACCACCAGGTGGAGTGCTCAGGCAGAAGGTAAATGAATACATATCAAAAAACTGACCGGCACATCCAAACTTAGATTCAGTGTGAACAGGTGCTAAACCTAGAGTCACCAACTCATATACATACAAGAAGAAAAGGTAGCACACTGTAGCGCTATAGCTTGCAAACACGAAATATGAAAAATATGAAAAATGAATTATGTAACGCTGGTATTGTCTGTACTTTGTTTTCCAGCGTTACTTTGCATGTTTTTTGCATTAACC
This sequence comes from Oophaga sylvatica, assembly GCA_033576555.1. Classification (NCBI taxonomy): domain Eukaryota; kingdom Metazoa; phylum Chordata; class Amphibia; order Anura; family Dendrobatidae; genus Oophaga; species Oophaga sylvatica. The sequence continues at coordinate 4,817 of JARQOD010014000.1, forward strand.
CTTTTGCTCCTTTCCCCCTAACCAGCTGGGATACTGTTGTCTGTTACCTATATGGATGCTGCTCAGTTCCCGGCTCTGCTGCGTACCCGTACTTGCGTGAGTGGCTCCGCTGCTTTGCATGACCGCCCGCATGTGCGGTTCCTGACTTGCTGTGAAAGCCGTCCGTAGCTTGAAAAGTCCTCTGCAGTGGTGCATGACTTACTGCGTGGTTGGCGGCAGCCATTGTTGGGTTCCCTCTGTGTTGTGCTGTCTGGCTCTGCATAGGGGGCGCGGCCCACACCTGTCCTGCTTTTATGTGGATTGGGTGTTTACTAGAGTTACTGCTCCAGCCTATCGCTGTGAAGCAGCTCATATATAAAGTTCCCCAGCCCTAGTGGGCGTTGCCAGAGCTTCGCATTGAATCCACACTGAATCCCTGAACCTAGCCGTATGTGGTTGTGTGTTCAGCTCCTGCTCTGAAGTTGATCAGCTCTGGAGAGCTGATTCCCTGTTCCTGCTGTGTCTTGTTCCCTGATCCTGGATCAAACCCGGTACCTGAATGTCTGAATTGTGTCTTGTGTTTCCGCCTATGCTGGGGGCTGATTACCCAGATCGCCGTTCCTGGAGGCTGTATATCCAGGCCTGTTCCTGCTGTGTCTAATTACCTGAACCCCTGATCTTAGATTGCATCCTGTACCTGACTTTCTGAACTGTGTCCTCTGTGTTATGTTCCTGAAATCCTGCTGTGTCCAGAACCCTGTGCCAGTGACTGTGAATCCTTGCTATATAACCTGAGTTCATCTTGGAAGGAGGAGTCCGGTGTGTGCTGAGTTTCTGTTACTCTGTGCTCAGCCTCTGTGCAATCCCCGGCCAGCTCCCGTTGAGCCTGGCGGGGCTTGCACCAGACCGCTGGGGTTCCTTTTCAGGTCGCTGCCAGATGTCCGGATCCTATGCCTGATGACCATGGCCTGATGTCCGATGTCCGACGACCACTTCCAGATGTCCGGATCCTATCCTTCTTGCCTGATGTCCGGATCCTGCCGATCATTGCCAGATGTCCGGAGCCTGCTGATCGGTGCCAGATGTCCGGAGTCCGAGGCCTGTGTTCCAGTCCGTGTTCCTGTGATTCAATCCATGTTCCTGTCCGTGTTCCTGACTCCCTGAGACCCAGTCCGTGTTCCTGTCTGTGTTCCTGACTCTCTGAGATCCAATCCGTGTTCCTGTGCAGTCTAACTCTGTTTCAGCCATCAGCTCCTGATTCCAGTTACCTGTCTGTTACCTGTCGGCTTGCCTGTCTGCCATCCGTCTGCAGTTCCTTCCAGAGGTTCGGACGTCATCTGCAGAGATCCCCGGCTCTTGCCTGCTCACCTAGGAGCGATCATCTGCCATCCGACTGCAGCTCCATCCGGAAGTTCGGACATCATCTGCAGAGATCCCCGGCTCTTGCCTGCTCACCTGGGAGCGATCATCTGCCATCCGACTGCAGCCTACCTGGAGGCTCCACCATATCAGGTCGTATATACCTGCCTGTCTAGAGACTGCCTGGTCACTTACTGTGACAACCTGCCTGTCTAGAGACTGCCCTGGTCACTTGCCGTGACAACCTGCCTGTCCCAGAGACTGCCTGGTCACTTGCCGTGACAACCTGCCTGCCTGGTCACTTGCCGTGACAACCTGCCTGCCCTGGTCACTTGCCGTGACAACCTGCCTGCCTTGGTCACTTGCCGTGACAACCTGCCTGCCTGGTCACTTGCCGTGACAACCTGCCTGCCCTGGTCACTTGCCGTGACAACCTGCCTGTCCCAGAGATTGCCCTGGTCACTAGCCGTGACAACCTGCCTGTCCCAGAGACTGCCTGGTCACTTGCTGTGACAACCTGCCTGTCCCAGAGACTGCCTTGGTCACTTGCCGTGACAACCTGCCTGTCCTGCCGGTTCCTCCTTGGTCTACCCTGTGATGACGTCTGTCCTGGGTCGGTGTCTGATGTTCTCCTGCTGAGCCTGTGCTACGCCTGAGGCCTGAGAGAGAGGCCATACTAGTATGCCCGTGCCAGATGATCCTGGACTTCATCAACCCGTGATGACCCCGCCATCGTCTGAAGTCTGTCTGAGGTCGGTGTCTGATGTTCTCCTGCTGAGCCTGTGCTACGCCTAAGGCCTGAGAGAGAGGCCGTCCAAGTATGCCCGTGCCAGATAACCCTGGACTGCATCTACCCGTGATGTCCTCCAGCACTCGTCTGTGATCCTGAGTCGTGTACCCTTCTCTGATGTGCGGAATCGGGAGCCCGGTCTTATGTTCTGTTTTATGTACTGTGTTTCTTTAAGTAAACTTTATGTTTCTTCTTACCTGAAGTTGTGCGGTGTTGTCTAGTCCTGCAGGTCGCCACCTTGCCCACATACTCAGCTGCCACGGATCCCGGTCGCTGCCCTTCCCTAGTCCGGGCAGGCCCGGGTCTCCCTCCGTGGTCCAGTGGGTCCACATTCTCATCATCTGGGACCCATGCCTCACGTCGTCGTGGACTGGCGGCGTGGGAGCATTGGCTAGCTAGGCAAGCTATGCCATGTCCCGGCGCCCCACAGCCGTGGGAAGCGCTACAGTAAGCTCTGGCCATGGACTCCGCTGAGCATGTGCGGTCTGCAGGACTTTCTCCAAGCTCCACCTGATGTGTGAACTAGACTACTTGGTCCCCACAGGGTAAGTGGACTAGATGGCTCGATTCCCCGCTTGGTCAGCGGTTCGGACTTTTCGAGCTATTAACTCTGCTGCCATATTGTGAACTATGGGACTTACCGCCAAACCCAAGTGAATTTTTCTGGGGAATTTTTTTTTTTACTTGGGTCTTCAGAAGAGGGGGCCTGAGGAGGGGGATACTGTAACGCTGGTATTGTCTGTACTTTGTTTTCCAGCGTTACTTTGCATGTTTTTTGCATTAACCCTTTTGCTCCTTTCCCCCTAACCAGCTGGGATACTGTTGTCTGTTACCTATATGGATGCTGCTCAGTTCCCGGCTCTGCTGCGTACCCGTACTTGCGTGAGTGGCTCCGCTGCTTTGCATGACCGCCCGCATGTGCGGTTCCTGACTTGCTGTGAAAGCCGTCCGTAGCTTGAAAAGTCCTCTGCAGTGGTGCATGACTTACTGCGTGGTTGGCGGCAGCCATTGTTGGGTTCCCTCTGTGTTGTGCTGTCTGGCTCTGCATAGGGGGCGCGGCCCACACCTGTCCTGCTTTTATGTGGATTGGGTGTTTACTAGAGTTACTGCTCCAGCCTATCGCTGTGAAGCAGCTCATATATAAAGTTCCCCAGCCCTAGTGGGCGTTGCCAGAGCTTCGCATTGAATCCACACTGAATCCCTGAACCTAGCCGTATGTGGTTGTGTGTTCAGCTCCTGCTCTGAAGTTGATCAGCTCTGGAGAGCTGATTCCCTGTTCCTGCTGTGTCTTGTTCCCTGATCCTGGATCAAACCCGGTACCTGAATGTCTGAATTGTGTCTTGTGTTTCCGCCTATGCTGGGGGCTGATTACCCAGATCGCCGTTCCTGGAGGCTGTATATCCAGGCCTGTTCCTGCTGTGTCTAATTACCTGAACCCCTGATCTTAGATTGCATCCTGTACCTGACTTTCTGAACTGTGTCCTCTGTGTTATGTTCCTGAAATCCTGCTGTGTCCAGAACCCTGTGCCAGTGACTGTGAATCCTTGCTATATAACCTGAGTTCATCTTGGAAGGAGGAGTCCGGTGTGTGCTGAGTTTCTGTTACTCTGTGCTCAGCCTCTGTGCAATCCCCGGCCAGCTCCCGTTGAGCCTGGCGGGGCTTGCACCAGACCGCTGGGGTTCCTTTTCAGGTCGCTGCCAGATGTCCGGATCCTATGCCTGATGACCATGGCCTGATGTCCGATGTCCGACGACCACTTCCAGATGTCCGGATCCTATCCTTCTTGCCTGATGTCCGGATCCTGCCGATCATTGCCAGATGTCCGGAGCCTGCTGATCGGTGCCAGATGTCCGGAGTCCGAGGCCTGTGTTCCAGTCCGTGTTCCTGTGATTCAATCCATGTTCCTGTCCGTGTTCCTGACTCCCTGAGACCCAGTCCGTGTTCCTGTCTGTGTTCCTGACTCTCTGAGATCCAATCCGTGTTCCTGTGCAGTCTAACTCTGTTTCAGCCATCAGCTCCTGATTCCAGTTACCTGTCTGTTACCTGTCGGCTTGCCTGTCTGCCATCCGTCTGCAGTTCCTTCCAGAGGTTCGGACGTCATCTGCAGAGATCCCCGGCTCTTGCCTGCTCACCTAGGAGCGATCATCTGCCATCCGACTGCAGCTCCATCCGGAAGTTCGGACATCATCTGCAGAGATCCCCGGCTCTTGCCTGCTCACCTGGGAGCGATCATCTGCCATCCGACTGCAGCCTACCTGGAGGCTCCACCATATCAGGTCGTATATACCTGCCTGTCTAGAGACTGCCTGGTCACTTACTGTGACAACCTGCCTGTCTAGAGACTGCCCTGGTCACTTGCCGTGACAACCTGCCTGTCCCAGAGACTGCCTGGTCACTTGCCGTGACAACCTGCCTGCCTGGTCACTTGCCGTGACAACCTGCCTGCCCTGGTCACTTGCCGTGACAACCTGCCTGCCTTGGTCACTTGCCGTGACAACCTGCCTGCCTGGTCACTTGCCGTGACAACCTGCCTGCCCTGGTCACTTGCCGTGACAACCTGCCTGTCCCAGAGATTGCCCTGGTCACTAGCCGTGACAACCTGCCTGTCCCAGAGACTGCCTGGTCACTTGCTGTGACAACCTGCCTGTCCCAGAGACTGCCTTGGTCACTTGCCGTGACAACCTGCCTGTCCTGCCGGTTCCTCCTTGGTCTACCCTGTGATGACGTCTGTCCTGGGTCGGTGTCTGATGTTCTCCTGCTGAGCCTGTGCTACGCCTGAGGCCTGAGAGAGAGGCCATACTAGTATGCCCGTGCCAGATGATCCTGGACTTCATCAACCCGTGATGACCCCGCCATCGTCTGAAGTCTGTCTGAGGTCGGTGTCTGATGTTCTCCTGCTGAGCCTGTGCTACGCCTAAGGCCTGAGAGAGAGGCCGTCCAAGTATGCCCGTGCCAGATAACCCTGGACTGCATCTACCCGTGATGTCCTCCAGCACTCGTCTGTGATCCTGAGTCGTGTACCCTTCTCTGATGTGCGGAATCGGGAGCCCGGTCTTATGTTCTGTTTTATGTACTGTGTTTCTTTAAGTAAACTTTATGTTTCTTCTTACCTGAAGTTGTGCGGTGTTGTCTAGTCCTGCAGGTCGCCACCTTGCCCACATACTCAGCTGCCACGGATCCCGGTCGCTGCCCTTCCCTAGTCCGGGCAGGCCCGGGTCTCCCTCCGTGGTCCAGTGGGTCCACATTCTCATCATCTGGGACCCATGCCTCACGTCGTCGTGGACTGGCGGCGTGGGAGCATTGGCTAGCTAGGCAAGCTATGCCATGTCCCGGCGCCCCACAGCCGTGGGAAGCGCTACAAATTACATCATTACCTTAGAAATATGAAAAATTGAGAAGTCTTAGCGCATAAGATGGCCAAATTATGTGAGCCTGATAGCCACGTCAAGGCTCTTCTCGTATATCAGGTCCCTAACTAATGCCTATCCTCACTTTAGAAAAGTCTGTCTGCATGGGAACCTATGAATCCTCTTTTCAGACTAAAATCTACATCTCTGTGGAGGGGTGATGAACCTGCTGTAATTAAAAGGCCTGTGACCACCAGGTGGAGTGCTCAGGCAGAAGGTAAATGAATACATATCAAAAAACTGAACGGCACATCCAAACTTAGATTCAGTGTGAACAGTGCTAAACCTAGAGTCACCAACTCATATACATACAAGAAGAAAAGGTAGCACACTGTAGCGCTATAGCTTGCAAACACGAAATATGAAAAATATGAAAAATGAATTACATCATTACCTTAGAAATATGAAAATTGAGAAGTCTTAGCGCATAAGATGGCCAAATTATGTGAGCCTGATAGCCACGTCAAGGCTCTTCTCGTATATCAGGTCCCTAACTAATGCCTATCCTCGCTTTAGAAAAGTCTGTCTGCATGGGAACCTATGAATCCTCTTTTCAGACTAAAATCTACATCTCTGTGGAGGGTGATGAACCTGCTGTAATTAAAAGGCCTGTGACCACCAGGTGGAGTGCTCAGGCAGAAGGTAAATGAATACATATCAAAAAACTGACCGGCACATCCAAACTTAGATTCAGTGTGAACAGGTGCTAAACCTAGAGTCACCAACTCATATACATACAAGAAGAAAAGGTAGCACACTGTAGCGCTATAGCTTGCAAACACGAAATATGAAAAATATGAAAAATGAATTACATCATTACCTTAGAAATATGAAAAATTGAGAAGTCTTAGCGCATAAGATGGCCAAATTATGTGAGCCTGATAGCCACGTCAAGGCTCTTCTCGTATATCAGGTCCCTAACTAATGCCTATCCTCGCTTTAGAAAAGTCTGTCTGCATGGGAACCTATGAATCCTCTTTTCAGACTAAAATCTACATCTCTGTGGAGGGGTGATGAACCTGCTGTAATTAAAAGGCCTGTGACCACCAGGTGGAGTGCTCAGGCAGAAGGTAAATGAATACATATCAAAAAACTGACCGGCACATCCAAACTTAGATTCAGTGTGAACAGGTGCTAAACCTAGAGTCACCAACTCATATACATACAAGAAGAAAAGGTAGCACACTGTAGCGCTATAGCTTGCAAACACGAAATATGAAAAATATGAAAAATGAATTACATCATTACCTTAGAAATATGAAAAATTGAGAAGTCTTAGCGCATAAGATGGCCAAATTATGTGAGCCTGATAGCCACGTCAAGGCTCTTCTCGTATATCAGGTCCCTAACTAATGCCTATCCTCGCTTTAGAAAAGTCTGTCTGCATGGGAACCTATGAATCCTCTTTTCAGACTAAAATCTACATCTCTGTGGAGGGGTGATGAAACTGCTGTAATTAAAAGGCCTGTGACCACCAGGTGGAGTGCTCAGGCAGAAGGTAAATGAATACATATCAAAAAACTGACCGGCACATCCAAACTTAGATTCAGTGTGAACAGGTGATAAACCTAGAGTCACCAACTCATATACATACAAGAAGAAAAGGTAGCACACTGTAGCGCTATAGCTTGCAAACACGAAATATGAAAAATATGAAAAATGAATTACATCATTACCTTAGAAATATGAAAAATTGAGAAGTCTTAGCGCATAAGATGGCCAAATTATGTGAGCCTGATAGCCACGTCAAGGCTCTTCTCGTATATCAGGTCCCTAACTAATGCCTATCCTCGCTTTAGAAAAGTCTGTCTGCATGGGAACCTATGAATCCTCTTTTCAGACTAAAATCTACATCTCTGTGGAGGGGTGATGAACCTGCTGTAATTAAAAGGCCTGTGACCACCAGGTGGAGTGCTCAGGCAGAAGGTAAATGAATACATATCAAAAAACTGACCGGCACATCCAAACTTAGATTCAGTGTGAACAGGTGCTAAACCTAGAGTCACCA